>VYYJ01005298.1:0-11400 GCA_021029165.1 Cyphoderus albinus
AATTCTTTCTTAGTTTGGATAGTTTAGAATGGAAAGATGCCTTCAGGATAAGAAAAAACAATGTTCTTGCTGTGTGTGATGTAAGGAAGCAATGTAGATTAGTAGTACTTCAATGTATCTGGAACCAGTTTGCCAAATCTTTTCGTTAAATCGGTTCCTTTCCAAACGTGGTCCATATTTTTAGCAAAGCCAGCGAGCAAGTTTGCTATTCAACATTCGGTGGCAAAAGGAACTATGAAGATTGTAATGATTTACCCAAATAAATTCACCAACATTCCAAGCACTACTCTGAGGAGATTATTTCTAAAAGGTGTTTGGGTTGATTTGATTTATATAACGCCCATGCTCCTTTTATCCCCTCACCTTTCTGAGAAAGTCTCGAAAGAGCAGGTTAATCTGCATAACGTCAAGGTAAACATTTTCCCACACTCCTTTGCTCTGCTTCCCCTCGAAATGCTGCAAAGATAGTCTCTCAAGTCAATTATTATTTCCAGGCAGCAAAAAAGTTGGCTTCGTCAATTGTTTACAATACACCTGTCTGCACGTGAATAATGCACAAGAAGACATTGTTGCAATTTAATATTGGGAAGAGAAACCGACGATGTTTGCTCAGGGCAAGTTCATTCTCCGTTTCATTTCTTCCTTTGTTTTTCGTTTAAAATGTTAAAATGTGAAAAATCAAAGACTTTTCTCTCCTTTCCTCTTTGATCTTTACTCGAATGCTTTAATACTATGTATCTTTTTTAAGTGTCTGGAAAGAAAGAGAGGAAAACTTCTTGGAAGTTGGCAGAAACTCAACACTAAGCATATCATTTTCATTCTTCAAGAAAGAAAAAAATGCTTAAAGCGATCCGATAATAATACAACAGAGCCACAAAATGGTTACCTGATACCGACTGTTCAAAGAAAGGGGAGAATACACAAATATGATGAAAATGAGAATGCCCCGAATTTAATCTTGCCGTCATTATTTTAATGCAGTCTTCTTACTTACTCGAGGAGAGAAAAATGATTACGAAGGACTCATGAGCGCAAACATTTCACCAATTATGTACAGATCTTTAAGCAAGAATTGAGTGCACAAGATCTTCTTTATTTCATGTGGTTTACATATCTTTCGATTTTTTCTACTATGTATTGTTTGTTGAATAATGTTTGAGAACCAAACCGTGGTTCTCTCGGCCTTTAAAAATAGATCAGCAAACGTGAGAGGTGAGACCATCACTCGTTGGTTGATCAAACAAAACAATTACGCAGTATTATTTGTGTTACATAACTGCAACTCTGCCTCATTTAAATATTTCAACTAAGATGTAATGATGCAAATGTAATTTAAATGCAACCTAAAAATTCAATTTGTTTCAGGAATTAAAATCACAAAAATAATTAGTCACCCAATAACAATAACAAATCAATGTATACGTCATCATGTGTGAACCTCAAACATATGCCAAGAAAACGTAGTT
The DNA here is from genome assembly GCA_021029165.1 of Cyphoderus albinus. Lineage (NCBI taxonomy): Eukaryota > Metazoa > Arthropoda > Collembola > Entomobryomorpha > Paronellidae > Cyphoderus > Cyphoderus albinus. The sequence goes on from VYYJ01005298.1 coordinate 1,467, forward strand.
GGTTATTATGTAGATTAACTCACTCTTCCCTTTCCCAAAAGGCATTTAACTCAGGTCAGGTTTACAGGTAGTTCTTATTTTTTGATCTGAGAAATGTTGAAATGAAGTACCTGCTCCTGCTGCTTGCTACTCTACTATAAAGTCACTGCTCTTCTTTACACTCACATCACGCAAGACGAATTACGGTGACTGGTTATTTTGTTCGTTTTGTGGCGTCACTAAAACGTTCAAATTCTGTAATAATACCTTATATTTGCTCCGCTTCTTATCAGGAAATTATTCCTTTATAAATATGACTCATTTTCCCATTATATTGTTACAACATGTGAAGAATTTGCACATTGCTTAGAAAATTGGATTGGAGTTGAATTCCTCTTCTAACAGGAAATCTGGATTAGAAATTACTCGTGGAGAGTTAAGCACAGGTGCAAGCAGATTTTTACAGGATAAATTACATTGCAGGTAACTTAATTAAGCTAGTAAAGTTGATGACTCAAATGGGTTCGTCATCTTTATTTAGGTCACCCAAGTATTTATTTGCATTCGTCACAGTGTCAAATAGTTAATCATTTCAGTGTTGAAAATACCAGCTAACCAGTTACAAGGTAAAAGTCAAGACTGGATGATGAATTGCGTCTACACCTCATTTACAACTATCAAAAAGGAAGTAGGCAGTGCCTGCCTGAGATAGCTTTGTTACGGTACTTGTGAAAGATGAGTCAACCCGCATCTCGAGTGGACCTTCTTGTTTACGCTTTATTTTAACAACGTTGTTTAAACGAGTTACAATGCTTTACGTTCTTAATCTGCTAGTTTGAGGCAGAATGACTAAATTATAATATGGCAAACTCTAGATAATAAAACTGATGAATCAAATAAATGTGTATTGCCCAACTTAATTGCAACCAAAATTCCTAATCCGGTTTATGCATTGTGCGCGGTAATTGCATCAGGCAAGGACTCATTGTTGATTGATACAATTTGTATGATTTTCCTCAAAATTGCTACAACGTTGCTGTAGAGGGGCAGAGGTCGCAGTGTGACAAGTCACAACAATTGACATTTGATGCCTTGATGAAATGTGTTTTCGTTGCAATGTTGTTGTTGCTGTTGCTTTCTATCATGTAAAATACGAGTAATGAAACTTTTGAAGTGCATTCGTCTTTGATGGAATACAGCAAGCAATAGGGCTGTGTGGCTGCACATAATCTAATGAATTAAAGTAGTCTGCGTTATACTGAATGTAACAGTAGTCAATGAGAGACATTTCTTGTTGTAGAACTAGAACAATGTTTCACTATTCCGAGTTATGCATGAGTCATTCGTTGTATTTGCCGTGGCAGTGAACTAAAAGTGGAGGGTTTGGTTGAAGGTTGAAGTTGAATGAAAAAATGGAAACCAAGTAATACCTTCCTTTACCATACGAACATTCAGTACGAACTGTAAACTCTATTTGAAGTTGCACACGTTCATCCTTTACTCGTAACTTTTCTTTTATCATTTTTGTCTATTTGTCATCGTAGGTTATATTATTACCTCTGTAGGTAATATGCGATGCGTTAAGTATGCTTGAGTTTGAGGATTCATACTATAGGGCAGGAACAGGCGGCAGGAGAGAGTCAAGTTAATAGCGTAGTCGGTAGAAAATGAAGTATCTTACCGGAAACGATGGAAGTGGATGTGTGCCTACCTGTGTGTGCACTTTACATTTCACTCAGGTGGTACGGCTGCTCTTCAATATTCATTCATGATAATAAATATTGAAATCGGTTGAGCATCGGCATAGAATTGCTAACAAAACGATATTGCATGTTAAAGAGAGAACCCAGAACCCCAGTTCACCACTACCGTAGGCTGAACTCGTGACTCGTGACACGCTGCATGCTTGGAGCTGGAAGTACTGGAAAAACCTTTTCCGCAACTGAGTTCAATTTTTGTCTCCCCATGAAAAGTTCCCATTCTGCCTACGTCTGACTGGCTCACTTCCCCTTTCTCACTTAAGAAAACTTACGTTGGAGCTAATATGTAATTATCGAGTGAGTAGGGAAAAATTCACGTCATATTTTTATTTTTTACACATGCTACAAAGGCACAATAAATGATAAAGCCAGGAAATAATTTCCGTTACACGCTTTTCATACAATTCCGATCAGAAAGTCATTTAAAAAATCATCTGCCTGCCTTCATGCCTTAAAATACTTATCGTAAGTGTAAGGGTATCCCACATATCTGCTATTGTTTTAGTGCCGAGATGGCTTATCAGCAGAATTATTTTAAATGTGGGTTGAATGAAGCGGTTTATTCTTTCGTAGTTAGTAGGTCAAATACTATAGGTACTGTAGGTACAGACAAGGGCTCAGCCAACTGCAGTCTTATTATAGAGCCATACTAGAACAATTTTCAAAATTACCATGAACGTAGAACGAAATAAAGACATGATTGATTAGGTTATTTGAAAGTGTTTTTATCTAACGACTATTTAATAACTTGGCTAGTGTTAAGGAAATCAACCATTTGCAAATTAATATCTGTCCACGAATCATTTTCACAACAAGATCGAAGCTAAAGATAACATTATAATTTCACTTTATACCCTTTTACCTTATACCTACGAACCATAAACCAAGATCATGAAGAAAAAGTTTTGACAAAACTTCAAAAGAAGTCACAACATTGCTTTGCTTAACGTAGCGTAGCTTTGATGTTATTCATTGATTTGATGCTGATAAAAAAAACCGTAGCCGACGATAGTAAAGAGAAATAGGTGACTGAAGCAACAGAATAAGAATATAGATGACAAAATGTTTGCAACAATGCAACTGCATCTTACAAAGAGTCTAAACTGTTTTTAAAAAGATATTTCATTTCATTTCAATTCTTGGTTTGTCATCATGATTATCTAAAATAAAATAAAAATCAAGTAACTAGAGCGTACAATTTGGGTCTTTTTCATCTGAATATCGCAAAACAAGAAGCACGACGCAAGTTGGGAAACACACTTTGTGATACGGATGGATGTTGAAATTCTAAGTGTGTCCACGTCCTTTTGTTAAAAAATATGCACAAAAAGTGAAACAAAGAAAATAACCAAAGCAAAATCAAACAACAATGCGATAGCTCAAGTTAGTAAATTAAAAATGCAAAAGAAAGTCGTCGTTGTAAAAGTAAAGTTTTCAAGTGGTTTTTTATGGGGCTCTGTATTTAATAGTAGACTGAAAACCACAGAGTTTGATTGCATATTATGCCGCAACAAAATCCAAACGCAGGAAACCTCTCAGCGAAAATGTATTTCGCATTTAGTTTAATTAATTAAATTAGTAATACAAAGTACCAAGCAGATCGTAATATCAAACTTGTAGTTCTAGCAGCGTGTGCACTTGGCAATCAAAAGATGTGGTTTGGCATTCTACTCCTTGCGTTACAACTTACCAGTTCCTATCAACATCTTGATTGGTGCACAATTCACGCTGATAGTCATGCACACATCAACAATTTAATTTCAATAATTGACGATATTGGCACAAGGTTGTTTTCTTGCTAGCATAAAGCATGTTTTCTGTTCCTTTGAGACGGCAATCTTTTTTTTTCTTTTGTGAGGATTCCCCTCGCTTTCTTTCACTTGTCAGTGTTTTCAGTGTAATTATTCTCTGCTTTTACATCAAAGTGCTGTTACATTGACAAGATTTTTGTTGCCACTTTCTCTTTTGTTAAATTCTTTCCTGAAGATTATTCTAATTCGTTATGTGCATAGTTGTAGGTTTTTAATCATGAAAATATGACTAACAGTTTGCCACCATGATTCAAAGGAAGCATTAGCCTTAATTAGGTATTGATTAGTTAATGAAACAATGAGGATTTGGTATTCAGAAAGCTGGTCTTGTCTAGCTGCTAAATAAAATGTTTCCGAAACAAAGAATTTTTAGGCCACCTTTCAAAATCTGTCAATCCGTGCCTAATTTAACAAGCATGGTTAATCAGCAGGATTGCTCGTTCTTATTAATCGTCAGTTATTTTCTAGCCCGACAAATACTACAGTTACTTCTCATTCTCGGAGAATCTTTCTGCCTCCCTTTTACATCATTTTTCTACTGAGATCATTTAATTCTTTTCGTTTCGCTAGTTTCAGCCCACCTGTTATTACAATAAATAGAATATGTAAACCAGGCACGCCATGATTCGCACCGTGTCGTGTGAGTGCACTCATGAGTGAGCAATAACTGAACTGAAGGTGGCGTATTATTTTTATTCTTATCTCGAAAGAATTTATCGTGCAATCTTCCAAAAAATGAGTTGCGAACTGATGAGATTTATCCGAGGGTGCATCCCTGTCAGCCTTATCCTCAATTTGCCTGAGTTTCTTCCTGTCGCGAATTATAATTAGTGATGTAGCGTTGTTGGTGTGGCCCGCCTCTAAAAAATTGAATAACTTTGCGAGACAATGACAAAAGGGGAAGAGGATTCATTCCGGCGCTTTTCACATGACAATCTTGTCGACGAAGCGTGTATTCATCCATAGCTCACTTTATTAACTCCCCTTCATCTTCTCAATTATCATCATTAATGTACCGCCGGCATTATTTTAAGCTTTTCTGCTTACACATTATTGCCCCGTATTCCTCTACCACCCTTAGGGTACTGTTAGGAGAGCTCATGAAAATCTCAAAATGAGCTTTGTTTGATTCAACGTTTGTTTAAGACAGAGAAGTGTAGTGAACTTCATGCTTCCTGAAGCGCGCTTCCTTTTACCAAATTCCCTTCCCCACTTTACTCCGTATGTCGACAATAACGATAATTATTTCAAGTTTGAAGTCGTGCACATGTGAGAGAGTACCTTTTTCTTCAATTTTCGATTATAATAATCAAGTCAAAAATATACACACACTCGCAAGAAAACTTACAAACCGTTCGTTTTTCGTACTCATTCGCGTTGTGCACCGTGCCGAAATGTCATTTCCGCATGTAACTTCAAAAACTTGAAGTAATCTCGGTCTCTTTAGGGTTTCTTACTCTGTAGCCTACATCAGCATCTTCTTGACTTGTCATCATTGCGAGCACGCTATTCTTAGGGATTTTTGTACCTTAGCACAGATACACCTTTGCAAAATGTCTCATCACGGTATGATTATTCTTAATCTATTTATTACAGAATGAGAAGGAGAATAATAAAGGCAATGATGAGTTTGAAATTTATCTGCGTGCACGTCTTCCTCTTCAATTTTATAACGTCATCTCTACTATTATTTAAGTACTAGAACATCGTTTGCAGTAAATGACCACGCCAACTTTGTTTATCATTACATCTGCACGCATAAGATTTATACTTTGAGTGTATGAAGTAATAAGTATGTTTTTTGCTACTTTTCAATTTTCTTTCGTGATTACTTTGCAAAAATCAAGAAACTATCTAACTCCAACTAAACGCAAATTCAGATGACAACATACAGCACAGGTTAACACTATCCTACCCTACCTTTGGTTAAGGCGTTTGTCTCGACTCAAGATTTCTTTAAAAATTATGTCGCGCGTGAGAGCTTTCCGGTGCAGCATCTTCTTTTGTGTGTACTGTTGCTTCACATTAAAGAAGGTTGAATTCATATATAATGAATGATCTTGATTGCAAAAAGCAACAGCAAAAACACGACACCACAAATATTTCCACTTTTTCATTGTTTTCTGTAACATTTTTTGCTAATTTTTGTTTAAACGAAAAACCTCAAAGTCGAATAGGGGTTATGTTATAATAACAATAAAATAGACTGAGAACTCCCAATTGAGGAGACAAAGATTGTAAAGAAAATGGATTTTTACAAAAGATTTTTGTTCGTACACTTTTTCTATTTTTTATATCTTATTACTTTGGGAAGTATTGAGAAGTACGAATTTTGAAATACACGTTGACTAATTGAAACTGGTTAATTAATAGCTGAAAATGTTTTTGTAACATGCCTATTTTCAGCATTCAGCTCTTTCATGTTCCTTCAAGGCTGAAGGCTTCAGCTATTTACACTAATGAGAATGACTTCAGTAAACAATATGATGTAGTTTTTTGACATTTTCATACGCACAAAAGGACCAATGGCAAAGTCAATCTAGCGTCAAAGCGTCACTCAGTTTATAAATCGCAATGGAGGACGACGATGACGATGACGATGTTGTTACTTTTCCATTTCATTTCACACAAAAGTTCTGAAAGTATTCCTTTTATAACTCTGTGCATGTACATTAAGAATATATTTTGGTATTTGCGTTCTTTGTATTCAAATCAAACACCAAAAGTATGTTTTCAACTTTGTCATTTAGAATATTACGCCACGCACAAGGGCCTGACTTTAGTATCATCATCATTTTACACTTTGAAAATTTAACAAAAATAAATATAGGTATTTGAAAATCAAAGTTAATGTATCAAAAATCGTCTTCACAGGGGACAGAGACCAATCGCATTTTGATGAGCAGCGTAACGCTCAAAGTGCCGTCACAAATTGAAAGACTGAGCAATTTCTCAACGACTTACTTGGACAATCGCTATTCCTACAACCCAGTCCAGTATTCCACGATAACTGAGCACACGCCGGTGGCAATCGGCCCTTCACTCCCTGCTCCAACGAGTCCACTTTCCACATCTGGAGATTTCTTCAGTAACTTTTCTGCTGCCAGTATTCAACATAACAATGCCGTTGCCAAAAGAGCCATTAATCCAAAGGACTCACAGGATATGCCTTCAGTTCGTTTGGTGGAGGGACCAACTCCACTAATGGGAAGACTTCAAGTTTACCACCGGGACCATTGGAGATCCGTTTGTACCAACTCCAGAAAGTAAATTTCTACGAAATTGATTTTCAGAGAATATACGACTTTGTCATACTAGTGTAAACTTTGCTTTTTCAAATCTGCAGTTGGACCTTGGCGGATATGCAAACAGTTTGCCGAGAGTTAGGGTTCAGTGGTGGAGAATTCTGGATCTGGGTGGACCACCTGAATGACACAAAACAAATGCTTTGGGAAAGGCCTCAGTGCCAAGGACTTGAAAGTCACTTGAAAGACTGTCCGAACGGGGCTGGGAGGCAATTAGGAGCCGGTGTTTGTGGTAAGTTGTAATTATGTCGTTTTGAAAAAGGACTAAATAATTGATGCAAGTGTTTAATTTGCCATTCGATCCATACACATTTTTAGATCATCACCCAAATCTTGGAATTCGTTGTGAACCGTTCCATTTGTTCCCCTCGAAGGTAGAACAGCATTGGCGAGGGATTCGGTTCGAGAACGCCCGATATCGGGAGACTTACATTCACAATAACACCCTCCGAATCAAGGAATCTCTCTCTTTTCTCAGTCATGTCGACATCTTTTATGCTGGAGTAGGCACAGGGTACAATGCGACATCTGCCATCGAAAGTGTCGGGGTTCCTCCTGTCGTTCGAAGTTCGAGAATAGAGTACTCGGCATACAACGGGATTAACTTCACGAATCCTGGAAGCGTTGCATCCATACGTAACTGCACAGTTAAAAATAATGCGGGTAAGAAGAAAATTCCTATTCATATTTTATTGATCTTCATATTTTTTCCCTCAAAGAGGAAATTGTCGAAAAGAAAAGATGATCCGCGTTCCTACGTTTTACGCTTTCATATAACATGTAAAAAGCCGAATCCTAAAAAGAGCATTTCCATACCGGAAATAGATCGACACTTGGAGGAAAATTGTTTCCTGATGCCGACATCATCTTAAAAATGATAACTCAATTTTTTAAGGGAAAAAATAAAATTGACTTCCTTTTTATAGTTCATAATCTATTCAAGGTTACTTTCAGTTACTTTATTTAAAGCTGCTTTCTTATATAATATAAAAATGAACAAAACGTTGCTACTTTTACAAAATTGAAAAGGAATTTTAGTTGAAAAATGTTCCGTCTCCATATTTGTGTATAACTGTATAGTTAAGTTGGCCGTGAGATTATCTACAGTCACATTATTATTAGAATGCGTTTATGCATGGTTCACTCTCGTAAACATTTACAAAGCAAAAGCAAAGAAAGAAACAAAGAAAGGAAATTAGGTTTTATGAAAGTTTACAATTCACAATGTCTTTGCCCGTTTTACTCAGAGAAATAGAGCAAGAAAATGAAACAGAAAATTACTTTTTTCTTCATTTCTCATCTTGATTCTTCAACTTCTCGGCTACTTTTATTTTTCTTTTATCTACGCTTTTTCTGTTCTGTTCCTTGACATTATGCAAATAGTGCGTAATACGTATTTTCATGCAAACGTTTTTTGTTAGCGTAACTGTAGAGAAAATGGCATTTTAAGACAAAGTCAGATTGTCAAAAGTGTAACGAAAGAAAAAGTCAGTAGCAAGCAACAAGTTTCTGTTCATATTTTTTTAGTTTTGAGTGTGCAGTCAGTTGGAACATGACTCAGTAAAACTGTTTTTGCACAGGCCGTTTAACAATCTACATAAACTTTGTTAATTGCTTTCTAAGCATCGTTTTCACTTCAATCCACATCGCTTATACAGTCGATTCACACGGATCTTTTGTTTTGTCAAATAATAGGATTTGGGATATACGTGAACAGCTCGTGGAGTGGTTTCGAGATCGACTCGAGTCACATTGAAGCTAACGGAGCAGATGGCATCCGATACGTGTTTCATGACACGATACCTGAATCAAAAGTGGATGGAATGGAATGGACGGATTTATGCACAGTTCCAATCACAATCAATCAGATTTATCCTGCGAGACTCTCTCTTGACCAAAGCAGCGCTTCCAATGTCGAAAAGAAGTGTAGAAAGGTAAATTTCATTACACTGCGCATATTTATTATTAACCACCCTTAAAAGTTGTGCAACACAATCCAAGAAGCAATTAAGGGCTCCTCTGCATAATATGTACATACCTAATGTTCATGATATTACCTTTCCAGCGCTTCCAAGTTCGATCGGGTTACGTTCTCACCATGCACTTTCCATATCTGATGAGTCAAGTGGATAACGGAGCGGAAATTCTCGTTTATGATGGAATGGATTCTAGAGGCAAACTTGTTGACCACGATTAAAGTTAAAAATGAAACCTGGCCCCAGTCTGTCACTTCCACGAGGGATTCCATTTACGTAGAGTACAAAGCCGATCCTTTGAATAGAGTCCTTGTCATTGTGGACTTGGTTGCTGGACAAAGTAAGCAAATTTACATTTCTTCTAATGCATCTTTTGGGGCACACCGAGAACATTTTTCATTCCCAAAATGGACACAAGGGAATTGTCGTATTGGAAAAATTACTTTTGCATTGCTCAGTTGGGAATCATTTAGAAAGGTAGATGTCTGCATTTGCAATTAAAATATGATTGCCTTTTCTTAATTAATTATTTAGGTCGAGACTACGAGCTGAAAGTACAAAACTCCGTAATAACGAAAAATAATGGTCGAGGCATTGCCGTCGAAAACATACGTAGCCAAGTGATTGTTCTTTCATCCTCTGTAAAAGAAAACAGTCTCATTTCTGGCGTTCATGTACTTGGGGGCGTGGGTCATGTTAATGTCTCTCGCTCTGAAATCATTTCCAATGTTGGAGACGGTCTCAACATCACATATGGAGGAGGTGTGCGCAACATCTCCAGAAGCATTATTTCCTCCAACACTCGCCGTGGGATTGCCGTGTGGTTCAACGAATCTTCCGTTAAACTTGCCTGTGAGCAAGAAACTATTGTAGAGTACACCGAAATCTCTCGCAACTTAGACATGGGAATTTTTGTGGGCAACTTCTGTGGCTCGGCCGTGGTGAACATTTCTGGAAACCTGCTGAAAGATGGGAAACGACCAGGCATTGAATTGTGGTCCTGCTGGCACAGAGTTGTCAAGCATAATTTTGGCTATCCTCTGAAAATTCAGATTGGTCACAATCGGTTTATTAGGTTTGTAAGAGATAATTATCATATCCTA
>VYYJ01005299.1:0-11398 GCA_021029165.1 Cyphoderus albinus
TGCGTAATAATTTATTTCACCTTTCAGGTTTCGCAGGTGCTATCGCTTATTTTTTATCCCTAGACTAATAAAGACGACGCTAGATTGATCTAATCTAAACAGCGATAAGGCGAGGCAGTCAAAGTATAGAATTGGTAATCAATAATATAAATGTTTGATTGAAATTTCAGAGAGGTGGACAGGAAGAAAGTAGTGCAGAGGGTGGTACAGAATCTTCAGAAACTACTGATAAATTGGAAACTGCTCCGGAAGTAGCGGAGACGTCTCTTGTTGTCGAGAATACTGAAGGTTTTGCAAGAAGACAGGTGAGTAAGAAGAGAGGCCGTCCCCCTAAAGAACCCAAAGCAAAGAAACGAGTGAAGAAGGTACAGCCTCAGTCAACAGAAGTAGAGGAAAGCGTCGAAGAAGAGGTAGAAGCTTCTAGCTCTGCTCCTGTTGCAACAACTTCTGCTGCTGCTGCGCGAAAAGGCAAAAAGAAGAAAGTTAAAGGTACCAAGGTGACTAAAAGAAAACGCGGTAAGAAAGCTGGTCCCGTGACGAGAGCGCAATCCGCCCTGAAGAAAGTTGTCCTGAAGAAATTCGCAAAAGTTAAGGACGACGAGGACGAGGCGACGACGCAGGAGAACGAAGAAAAAAGTCGGAAGACGACGGGTAGAATTTTAAGACGACTTACTCGAAGGCAAGTGGGCCAACACGACTCTGCAGTGAACACCAACTTATGTAAAGTAAAGGTAGAAGCCCACAAGACTGTATCTTTGAAACAAGAACAGGCGGACCCTGATCCCTTCATGGAATCTACAAACAACATTGATGATGATCTCTTGGCAGATCAGTTAGCCAACATCATAAATGATAACCTAGATACAGTCGCAAACATGGATGGTCAGACAGAAGATAGTATGGATCTGGACATATTTAACACTCTGGACGATGTTCATGATGGTGAGGATGCATCATTCGATGTAACAAACCCTTCAAATTCTACTTCGTCAGACATTGACAAACCGGTCGATCCTGCTTCAACACCTTCGACTTCAAGCGTAACTACTGAAACGAGTGTGACCACGACCACGACTACCACTGCCGAGGTAGAAGAAGGAAACAACGCTCCATTGATCTCAATCTCAACATCCATAGAAGGGGTGGTCGCAAAACAACCGGACACTTCACCAGTGGAGAACACCCCAACATCACCTCCGTCTGTTAGCACTAACCCAAAAGTAGAGGCGAATCATTCGCAGGAAGAAATGGTCGAAATGGATACCTCATCTGAGGATCTCTCTCTTACAACATTTTCCTCTGAAAATCAGGAAAATGAAATTTCTTCTCGAAATATAAGTTCAATATCTTCAAATGTACCGGATGTTTCAAATATCCATCCAGAACCCGTAGCTTTACCGTTGGCAACAGAAAGCGCTGAGTCCGAAAAAACGAACCCGAAAGCTGAATCTATGGATTTGAGTGAATTGAAAAAAGACGTCTTTAAGTGCGATAAATGCAGCTTTTCTGGCAAAAAGATTATCCCCCACTATGTGAACAAACACTCATCCTGTAATATTCCACAAGCAAGATTAATGCCAACGACGTTTGATGGTCTCATTGAGCTAAACATTTCGCAAAGCCCACAGCTCCTCGAGATCCCGTTGGAACAGATGTTTCCTACCGCGTGGCCATGTCTCTACTGCGAGAATAAATATGGCTGTATAGTTGACTTTTATGAACACCTGACTAGTCATACGGGTGAGTTCAGGTATGTGTGTGGTGAATGTGGGATAGCGTATCCCTTTCAGAAGAGCATAATGAATCATATGAAGCAACACAAGGGTGTCAAAGGGTCAAAAGCCCAAATTCGATTAATGTACGAGTTGAGTTTTGACAAGAAGTCCACGGAGCTCTCTGGTTTTCTATGTAACGACTGCTACTATTTTCAACTTAGATTTGAAAATATTATTCACCATATTGAAGAAACCCTTCATTCAAGTTCAGATGTTAAAAGTATTCGTTTTACCCGTAATAGTATTATTTCTGCCTCTGTCCCAGACAGCGGCATTGACTCTACCGCAGAACCTCCTAGTAGTATAACTTCGAATGCAAGTGAAGAATGTAGTAATCAAGTGCCTACGATTCCCGAATCAGTCAATTCGGAACAAAGCATCAAGGAACCTGAACCTGACAAAATCTTAACGGAAGCTGAAAACGAAGAACCTCCTGTCATTTCATTGCAGAACCAAGAAACTCAACTGGTTGACGAATCAGAGATTCAATGTGTCTTTTTTGGCACTGATTCCAATTTCACCCCGCCTCCTATAAACCTGAACGAGTGTACCTTACCAATCCAGCCAGTGTTTGAAGCTACGTTTTTGGATTCGCTTCTGAGGAGGGTCTATAATGCAAACGAATCTGAGTTTGATGGATCAAGCTTCTGTGATGTCACATCATCAAGGAAAAGGAAGCGTGACAAGTCCGCTGACGAAACCTTGGACTCCAGTTCGCACAACGGAGATGCCACTGGTGCAAATCCAGAGGCAGCTGGCGATGGAGACAACCCATCGCCGAAACCGCCTCCAAAACGTACCTGCAACATTAGGACGACTTATTCGACCCGGAGAAAGTGGAACAACGCCGTAGAAGATTACATTGAACCGAACAACTTTTTCGAATCCGGTGACGAGTTGAGCGACGAGTCAGATTCAACTGATAGCGACGATGCAGAGGAGAAATTTGATTCTTTCAAAAAAATTAAGACAGAAATTTCAGAAGATTTGATAGGAATGCACATTCTTCGTAATAATGAAAATATTATCAAGACACGCTCTTTGATAAAAGATGACTGTTATGATAAAATGTACAAGGAAAACGGCAAGTTGAGGATAATTCGTCGACCGGGGGATCTGTATGCCCCAAACACAGTCATTTTTGGTTATATAAAGCCACCTACTGGAAAAAGTACCCCGAAGTTAAGGGACGAAAAAGAGGCCGATAAATTAGGTGGCATTGCTGGCAGACGAATGTTTCCAATGAAGGAAGAGCTTGTCTATACGCGAATGATAACAAAGGAGAAATTGACACATTTGTTTAAGTGTATGGCCACGTATTGTTCTTATACCACGGATGACCCATACGAATTTTTACATCACTTGACGGCGAAACATTTCAAACCCCGGCACATGCAGCAGTCGTGTTCACGACTAATGTCTCTGTCTGATGTTAAACTTTTAAAGGTAATTTAAACAGAACTCAGTTAATTTTCCGTAGTTTAAGTTGTATTTGTTGTAAATGCGGACATCTCCTCTCATCTATTTTTCTATTAGGATGCCGATGCGTGCTCGTATTGCTCCGCTCGTTTAAAAGATGCAAAAGAACTGGTGGATCACGTGGTGAACCAACATGGTCGTAGCATATACCAATGTAGTAAATGCTTCTTTCGATCGTATTATCATCGTTATGTAGTCCGCCATATGGTAAGTCGCCTTTTATTAATGAATTACTTTCTTTCTCGTCTCAATCAATACATAGTTATAGTCTGTAACGTTATACTCACTATAAGTAATACTCATAAAAATAATAAATACTTGGAATCACGTTGTCAAATTATTGGTGGTATGTATGTAATATAATATTTGTGTTTTATGCAGGGCATAGAGCACTCTTCTGACAACTGTAGCATCATCAAGTGCTCTAAAAGAATGGAGATTCAATACAATGAGGCAACTCTGTTCCAAATATTTGTGTATAAGTGCGACCTAGGTAAGTACCCATTTTTCTTATGTAACGATTAAAACAAAAGATTCTTATTAAATTAACCTCATGTTAATTTGATTTGGTACAGACAATCCATCGTGTGACAAAGGTCGCCGATTTGTATTTCGCGAAGATTTCTTAGACCATATTAAAGCGTGTGTGCCATCGAAAGACCTTTACCCTTGTCATTTATGCAAGGAAAAAGTGGCATTGGAAGATCTAATTGAGGTAGTTCCTTGTGTCTGTCCCTTTAAAAGTATTTTCTGGAAGGAAATGTTTAACCATTAATCAAATTAACTTCTTACTTTAGCACTACAAGACCCACAATTTGTTTAAGTTTCACTGCTCGTACTGTCAGTTTGGAAGCGAAGTGAAAACGGACCTTGATGAACACTTTGTTAATGTACATCCTAACACCTCCGGGAGGGTTTTCTATCGTGTGAAGCCTTCTGACACTAATCAGCCAGGTAGTATCGTTCACAGAACGAACAATGCCAAACCGACATCCGCGCCGGCCTCGCCCTGCAAGAAAGGGTCTCAGAAATCGACGGAATCATCCAACACCCCTTCAGAGAGCATTGACAATAGTTCTGAGAAAGACAGTTCAGATGGTGGTCATTCCGTTATTGACGGAAGTGGAGTGGACAACGGCGACTTTGATGATAACGAGAAAGGACGAGTGACTGGCCTCAAGGGTAACAAATTTATTGGTTTTTATTTAAGTCTACGATACATGGTGGTAACTTGACAACGGAACTTGAATCCATTCTTTTAACATTATTAGGAGAGGACCTTTACCGCTGTGTGACTGGAGAATGCACCTTCGTGTGCCATACCGGTGATGCCTTTAAAGACCATGTCACTACCTGTTCCCAGGTGGCCGAAAGTCGCAGTTTATCTTGTGCTCACTGTGAGCGTAAAATGAAGACTCCCATCAACCTACTGGAACATTTAAAAGGTCACGGAGAAAAGAAGTTGCTCTGTTCCTTGTGCCCCTTCCGCTGTTGGACAATCACAGAGATAACGAAGCATCTTAAGGTATTAGATAAAACGGAGAAAATTTTGCGTTTTTCGAACATTTAATGACATTTACTGACGTATTTTGTATGCTTTTGAAGACGGTTCATCGTGTTTTGTATCACAAATTGGTTCGTAAAGAATCGGGAGATACCGATCCAGATGTTTTGGCTATTCCAAAAGAAGTCGCTTCAAAATCTTCCTGCGACCTGGACACTTTTGCTAATAACTACTACTCATTAGCAAGAAAAGCCGTTTATTCTTTCGAGAATATTGAGAAGTTACCACTCAGCAAAATTTTTAGGTAAGAATTAAAATTGATTGTTGTGCATCGCACTGGTTGATTTTTGCGGGTTTTGATTAATTGTATTATTACGTACTTTATTGTAGTTCCGAACTGCACTGTGCAATGTGCCCTTTTGCTACCAAGGTTCGTTCAAATATGGTTAGGCACTTAACGATTCATAAGCAGGCTCTTGAGGACGGAAAGACAATTGTGCCCCAGGCACCAAGGATCAATCCAGTGCCATACTTAAGTCGGGAAGGACTGGAATTTGATAAGATGATGAATCTTGCGGCAAGTTCACATAAGACTGACGGGTTAGTAAAACTTTACATTTTTTGTTTTTGCAATCTATTTTCAACGACAAATGGTTCATGTTTACTGGGCGTGATTCAGTAATCTTACATTTACATATTTTAGAGAAAATGTAGTACAATTTTATACATGTATGTACAGCGGATCCGCAACCGCAGATGTCGTTAAGAGGCTCCCTCAATTTGTAAAGGAGCAATTTCGCTATGTGTGTAGTGTGTGTGAACACATTACGTCAGACGATGCGTTACTTCAGACTCACATCAAAGTCATCCATAGTGAGGTTACTGCTTACAAGTGTCCTCATTGCCAGACTAACCCGGAAACAAGTTAGTAAATAGAACATAATATTTATCTTTATTGGAAGCAGTGTGCTTCGGTTGGTTCAATCAATACAATTTGGCTGATCTTTTGTTGCAGAGGATAACCCAGATTACACCGTACCACTGGACAAGATCTCTCACCATTTAAGACTGCATGGACCCAAGTTATACAAATGTGGCCACTGTATGGTAGTCCATCAGCAACTTCGTCCAATGGAAAAGCATATTCCTGAAAAACATCCTGAGAAAAAACCTATTCACTACCTAATCAGAGATGTTGACCCTGACGGTGTTCCTTCAGCGCGGTAAGTGTGCTCCCGTTTAGCCATGGAAGTGATATGCAAATATTGTAATACATGGAGGAAACGCGATGGTATAATTTATTTTTGATTCCAAAGTGCTACCACATCCGGTGCTAATAGACGCCAATCTGTAGAAGATCCGAAGTCAGCGTCATCAGAAAAATGGAAATGCTTTCTTTGTTCTTCAAAAACCATATTTGGATCATGGGAAGAAACAAAATCTCACTGCGAAGCAATCCACAAGTTCAACAGCCAATTTATGTGCGCGGTTTGTAACTTTTCGTCGGACGATGTCACTGAAATGCTCACTCATTGCCGCGAAAATTGTAAATCTGAGGATAAGTCTCAAATTCTAGTGATGTTTTCGAAGTAAGACTAAATATGCACTTTTTAGATTGTTTGTATGACCAAAGGATATTGACTTTAACTACCCATTGTTTATCAACCTAGGTGTGAGTCGCTTGAAACGGAAGAATCTTCCATACCAATGTGGAAACGGGGTGTTGGTGCTGTGCGCCATATTCGTGGTAACTTCACTGAGGATTCGGCCATTTTAATTCGTTATTACAGTAACAATACTCAACAACCGAACGACCAATTACCATCGGCGGCCACTTCACCACTACGGGGAACTAGCAATAATGCCACAATGCCAACAAAATCTTCTATTAAACCACCGACGTCATCCGCGAAACCTCGAAGAAGTGGTGGTGGAACACAGCTCCAAAAGACTGGCACAACGAAGTTGCCTGTGAATCTGCCCGCTCCAACTCCAACTACAACTACTACACCGCCGAAGCTGGATTTCAAATATTGTTGCAATAAATGTGACATGTACAAAACGAAAAACCCCAATGAACTACGTGTTCATTTGTCCAATGAACTACGATACAAACGGTAAGCTTTCACCATTCGTGCTTTCTTTTATAAGTGTGCATGTTGCTGTGGAAAATTTCATAATACGATTTCTCAACTAATTGCAGTTGGGAGTGTTTACTCTGTAACACAACATTTACTACCGAGAAATCATTGAGAGGCCATATTGAAAGAGACCACCAAAGGACGTATTCACCCGAACTGTTCGTGTTGCGACCAGAGAATCAGGAAATGGAGGCAGAGGTACAGTAAATAGTCCATATATTTTGAAATTGCCAAGTACATTGTTTAATTATGTTTTTCTGGAGCAGATTAACAACTGCATTGAGAAACAGAGTCGTAGGAAGGATATGATCAACTCGTTTTCCGTTGAGAAAATGGGACAACTTGCTTGCAAGACTTGTAATGAGGAGGGATTCACATATGAAACATTTGAAACACACATTTTGCAAAAACATAGCCGCTAAGCTAATTTTTGTTTTGTGTGATTTAAAGAAACAATATTTTTACTTCAGATCACGAAGTGTAAATCGTATTAATATTTTGGACTTTAAAAAGCAAGAAAGGCTTTGAAAGTAGTATTTATGATATCATTCGAAAGTAATACATACTCGATGTATGCAAAACTAGAAAAATGACATTTTAGGAGCGCCCTTTCATCACTAGACATAATTACCTCAAACGTATTGTGCTAAAGACAGGTATCTTAATGTTGCATACCGTATTCCTTTGTTACAGGTCAACGGTGATCGGGTATGTATGTGCCCCTGTCACAATAATAGAGAAGGTGTGTGTCTCGATGATAGCGAAAATGTATGTCTCGATGATAGTGGAAATGTTGGTCTCGATGATGTTGAAGGTGTGGGTCTCGATGATAGTAACGACGTGTGTCTCGTTGATGGTGAAGGTGTGGGTCTCGATGAAAGTAACGACGTGGGTCTCGTTGATGTGGGTGTCGATGATAATAAAGGTATGTGTGTCAATGATATTGAAGAACTTTACGAAGTTGTGTTACTCGATGATCTTGATGGTGAGGACCTTTCGCGTCTCGATAATGATGATGACGTTTTGTGTCTCAATTAAATGATAAAGTGAAAGCACGTACAATCCTTAGTTGATCTGTGCGTGTGCTTCTCGAAGTAAGCCAATACATCGTATTCCTACTAACAATATTATTTAAGAGTCATTGTATATTTAAAAGATATGGACTAAGCCTTTTTTATTCATATTCCTACATTAAGTAATTTGAAGCGTAATGAAGACAGGAAATGTAGTTTGTTTTGTTTTACAAGAATTTTAGCTATAATTTCATCATATGTAATAAAATGTTATGCAATAACAAAATACAATTGTAATGTTAATAATTATCAACTACGACTCATTGATAGCTATTTAAGCCCTAGACTTGTTCTTATATTAAATCTAAACCGTATTTCAAAGGGATGGTTTTCATAGACTAATAGACGGAAGATTGTGAATGTATGTACAGTAAGACAAGCTCGTATTGTTTTGTAGAAAAATTTCAAGTTTAATGTACACGCATTTTGGCGAATCTACGGCAAAGATTTAACTAGAAAGAAACGACTTCAACGCTGGCACTATCGTTTGAGTGTATATGCGCATAAAAAGGTTTTGTATAGATATCTGAAAATTATGAACTGATGCATTTATAGATTCTGATTGTATAAGTAATAAGATTAAATTACCTCAATGCGGTAACACAAGGACATACGCATTAATGTTTCAGAGATTTGATAATGAACTGTGGAAAATGTAATAACATTTGAATTACGTATTTGTTACTTCAATTTTTTGATCTTCAATAAATGTATTATGAAAATTTCTTTTTGACACAGCACCGAAATTCCTTGTTTGTTGTTTGTGCAGTCATTTCCCTCAACATTCAGATTGCCTTGCGAATTAGAATAGGGACTTTCCCTTAATCCCGTGGTAAAGGAAAGTATAAGTTGCGGTTTTCCTAGATTATGAATATATGAATTTATAATGAATGTGAAAATGGAAGGCGCTAAGGCACTACTCCACTTACATAATGTCCATATCTGGAGCAACAGTGCCCCGGTGATTAACATTAATGTAGCCTTCGGTAAGAAACAAAACACTTTTTTTTCACTTTTGGTATTCAGCTTGATATCAATCTACCCAAAACTCGGAACACCAACTGATGAAAATCTGAGGTGAGGCAGGATTGGGTGTGGTGGTGGTGGTAATTCAAGAAGGTAAAATTTTTCATGAAATTGTTCTGTGGTGGCATTTGTAGGATGATACATTTATCATGGCTGCCTTCTATTTATGATTTTATCGTACGCCTGAATCTTTTGAAAGAACAACGTAAAAGAGACATGACTGAAAATATAAAATCCCGAACATATTCTCTTAACTACAGGGTGGTTGAAACGTTTTTCATAATTATTGGTCCTGCGCACACGACGCTCATGATTATTACCACAGATTGCTGCCTAAACCGGTAAAAAACTATTATTCATGACTTCAATGACTTGAGTGGGGTATCGAGGTTGAAATCCTTACTGGATGCACAACGCCATGAGAAGCAATAATAATGAGCAGTCAGAGACTTTTTCCGACCTCAAGCATGTCCAAACAAGTAGAGAGAAAATAGAAATCTCCATAATAACCACGATCGTGGATATCCTACGGAACGTAGTATTAACAGTGATGGTTCGTGTTTTCCGATTGGGACCAGCCCAAAACATGGTCATCAAGTAACAATCCAATTTTGCCGTTTTCTATTCAATGTTTTGAAAACATGACACGATGTTACATACACCTTGGTTAACACAGTTGCACCTCATTACATTTCCGGCATTGAACAGACAGACGTCTACTGCCACTGTCTTCATCCTGCCCCATAAAGAAACATACAATATTTTTGCTACAAGGTAAAACGCTTGGAGACCTTCAATGGAGACAGTGCAAAGATTACCTCTGCTACACTTAAAAATTAGATCTTAGCTATTACATTCTCATAATTCTCCAAGTTTGTCATAAAACAATGCCAAAGATTTCAAGCACAAGAAACGGAAATTACAGAGGAGCATTACATTTCATTTTTATTAAGGAGCATGAATAGTGAGAAGCAGGTAATAAAGAAGGGTAATTTTGTCTTATGAGCCGATATGTTTTAATGCTTTCCAACGGGCCACTTTAGTATTTATAACGTTTAAAACTCCAGCCTTGCCTCTTTTGTAACGCATTAAGCCATTTTTAGTGTATGCATTAATCCAGAGAGAATAATCAACCAGGTTGGTTCATCATCCCACAAAGACTAAGCAGCAGGGTGTCGAAACAAGAGATGTAGTCAGAAAGTCAAATCTACTCTGTCTTCAAGTGACTTGCACAATTCTTTACTTTCTTCTTCGCTTAATATAAACGTATCTTACTCAACTTGACTTCATTTTCTTTCTTGCTTTCCTCGGAGCAAGTGAAGTTGTGTGTTTGTGCGTGTCCATTAGTTTCTGTGTCTATGTCGCACCGTGCGTCTTGTTTCTCTTCCAGCAGTCGCCCCTTATCTCACTCCGATACAAGCTGAATATCACCAAATACATCCTTTACATTACAGTTTTTCTCTACTTTTGATTGGGGCATTCTGATATTGTGCTTGTGCAGTCCATTTATTTCTCAATTATAAAATTACTCAAGTGTCCAAAGTTAAGAATTTGAGTACTAAAATGTTGATGAAGAACCACTGCTGCATTCTCCTAGTAATCTCAACACTCTTCTTGGGAATACGGCCAGAAATTGCTAGCAGTCAAATTGAGGATGATCTTGAAAATGAAATACCACGGTTAGCTACAGGAAGCTGTAAAAAGAGTGGTTTGTGCTGTCCTGGAAGGGATAGCTCATGCGTTGTTCAAAAAGCGAAGCCAAACGCCATTATTGAAGACCTGGACGATATTCCTTGTTTTTGTGATTATGCTTGCCTGACTATTGGGGATTGTTGCGCGGACTTTCATGCGGCATGTGGAGGTAATAAATGACACTTGTACAATTATTTATATCACTACTCGTTCATACACCAACGCAATAATGGTTTCTCACGAAAATTGTCTAAATAAAGGAAAGAAAAGTAACTCAACTCATTACGAAACCTTTTTAAAGAAGTGAACGAAAAAAGGACTAAAAGACTATTTTTGGAACTATAATTACTTGAGCACTGTCGCAAATTATTATCGCAAATATTTAAACTTCAATTGACTAGTCTTGTTTTAGTATTAAATTTACACACGAAGAGATTTGTAATTATAAACTGTAATGTTCCTTCACCATAAAAGTACCTATCTATAGATATCATTTCCGTATCTAACAATGAAAGCACTTTTGTGTCCTGTCTCCAATTTTTACCACAAAAATAATTTCAACCAAAAAAATGGCGCTGATTTTATTTCCGAAGTCGGATTTTGCAGAATCCGTTCAGAAGACAATTTAAAAATTAAGCCCATTCACTAATTTTACGTTATAGCACTATAGGAGTCATATAGCAAAGCAGTAATGGGACTGCTTCAAGT
>VYYJ01005300.1:0-11398 GCA_021029165.1 Cyphoderus albinus
TTAAATAACGCAACATTAGGTGCCTGTAACCAAGGATTTTATCAAGTTCTCACATTTAAAAGAAAATTCTTATCAATGAAGCTCAATTCAAAATTATTAAAACTACAGAAATATCATAGTAGTATGCTGTAAAATGAATAAAATCATTGGTTACAAGGACCTAATGTTGCGTTATTTAATGACCGCGCGGTACATTCCGTTTTGCAGTCGTCGTACTATTTTTATTTGGTGTAATTATTTATCGATTATTATAATTTACAAGATGACTATGTATTGGATCATTATAAGTACCCTCCTTGTGCATCATTTTGCAGTAGCAGGAAAAGCGTGTCTGATAAACGCAGCCAAATGCGTCACTGAGTTACATAAAAGCACTTCCCGTTTTAAATAATTTCTTTAATAATAGACATAGACGCAAATTATAAAATGCAGACAAACAATTATTGACCAAGACATGACACATGAAGCACTAACAATCACACAATGTCATTTAGGTTTGAACAAAAAATCGGTGACTTTTTCTGTGATTTAAAATTTTTATTTGCAATGTACAATTCCGCTTCTAGTAGCTCGGTGACGGTGACAACAGTTCGCAAACGTCATGAAGACGGCTTCACTATTAAGTAATTTAATACAAATAGTTAGTGATTTCTGCTCCAAGAAAAAACTGCACGCACTTTGTTTTTCCAAAAATCGATTACGTTTTCCTCTATGAAATTTAATAATGTAAATGAAGTTACGAAACAGACGTTGGAAGGCTGTCCAATGCGTCACTCAATTTTTACTCAATGTCGAAGTAAACGTTAGCATAGATAGATTTGATATTAAAATTAAAAAGAACGAGTAAAAAATGCTCGATTCCGCGGTTTTCTCGGCGTTTATAGTAGTAGCACTGATGTCGATTGACTTGCTCCCATGCGTCACCGGAGCCTCGCCCTCTACGTTCTTGTTTTGTATTTTGTCTCTGCCGGTTTCCCTAGGTCGTCGTGCTTGAAAGAATTTTAGTTATTTGGAGTATTGTGGAAATAAGGGGGCTTTATGATTTTAGTAGGATTATTATCAAAATATAAATAAAAAATCATTGAATTATTATAACCTATTAATAATTTTTTGACTCACTGGAGAAGATTTTCATTTGATGTAATTTAGTTTTTGTTGGTACATACATACATACATGTGTTTTAAACATTTCAAAGCGAATGTCAAATGAAGTGATCTTTGTTGTTTAGCAATTTCCTGACGAGTATAATATTTTTTGTGATATTTGAAAACCTTCTTTGATTATTCGTCATTTGAGGATGTGTATTTTCATAAAAGGAGTCGCATAGATTTATTATATAAAATTTAAACTCTTGTAGAATAGATTAGAATAGACTTAAAATTTTGCTTCGTATACATAGTAAGAAGTTGTTCTCGAAATGTAATTGTCACAACTTAATTATGCTATACTTGAAATACCATTATCTAATGTAGTGATTTTGGTGTTTGGTTAATATTTTAAACTATCCGTTTTTGAATGCCTCGAGGAAAAGCGGCAAAGTTTAATTTTTAAATTTCTATCCCTTAACATAATTATAAGGTAGTTGCTGTGCTATTCCTTTAAAGTTCAGGCTCATTATTAATATTGTAATATGGACTGTAATCCATCCCTATGTTCCTGTAGGCCCTGCTATTTGTGCCCAATATTTGATGAGATGGTTTTTGAGAACCGAAATTTAACTCTAATTGAGCGTCAATTGTTTTAAAGGGTAATGCAATTAATGCAGTCGCCTTGCGAAAAACAATATGCTGTTTTAACTTGAACTTGGTAGAGGTATTAATAAGTCCATCGTTAGAAACTCGCAATAGCAAAATCTACTTTAAAAACCCGTATACAATATAATATGACATGCCATTTACCACTGTGTACTTAATTCAATAACTGGGTTTTATGTTGATAATGTAAACGTGGGTTTGGACTGTTGTACTATGTATGTAATTATTTCATCATAAAATATAGCAAAAGGAGTTTTGTTTGAAAATTACAGTTTCAAACTGCATTAGTATTAAATTTTAGCAATAACATAAAATCATAAATTAAAATGTAAGAACTTCCAGAATGTCGATATTGTATGTATGCTAATTTAAGAGATATGAAACTACTCCTTCCTTATGAAACCAAGGAAATTTTTTATTGAAGAGTTTCACATTATGAGTGACTCACAATATTTACATAATCTGAAGTAAGATCGCAAACTATCTGATGCAGTGATAACTGCGATAAAGGCATCCCAATTAATTATAAAGGCAAAATCTATTCATCTTCCGGCCACATATATTTGTCATTAAGTCAGTATCAATGTGTTTCATTTTGTAATACGGTTAAACAGCTATTTTAAGACCTGTAGTCAGCTAGAACTACGGCATTCAATTTACAGTTCAATTTTGTGGATATAAAGGAAAAATATAACTGTCAGATATCAATGTAATTTATTTGTCAATATTTAAAAACTTTACCATCAAACTGAAATACCATATTTCATTTACCATAGTGCCAACAAAACATCCCATGAAACATAGATTACATTTTCAAATTAGAAGAATTACGAAATATAAATATTGATTCATAATCTCAACAAGTTTCGCCAGGATTTTATTGTTCGCACTGCATTTAATCATACTGCATTCTTGATAAATTCATCTTGTTTCCCCCATATCTTTAACTCATAAAGTTGAAATATATAGCTCTTCAAACTTCGCCTGAAATACTTAAGAGCTACACTATGTCGTTTTCCGTGCAAGAGTATCCCACATTTTTCTTGCTTGTTGAAATCCGCTTTGTTGGAATGCAAAGAATATATCCATTTCGTTTAAAATGCGTAGGGTTATCAACTGAGTTGACTCCAAAGAGGTCGTTTTGCAAATTTGATTTTGCGTTTAGCTCCAGTCCAAATTCATTGTTTGGTTTGCTGTCCAAAACCAACTGTTTGAAGGTTTTTGAAGGTGTATATCACTTTTAAATGCTATTTCGTATATAATTTGCAAATCTTTATAACCAACGCAGTATGACAATAAAATACATTCGAAAGAATAATAATTTCGTTTCCATTTCGTTCAGTAAATTAGAAACGGTGTGGGTTTTTTACTGTAAACCTTTTAAAATGTAATACAATTACTTTATTCCCATTACAAATTACAGTACTTTGCCATGATGTTACCAACCGATGATATGATAAAAAAATATTTAAGAGATATGACACGATTCCTTGCTAAGGGAACCACTAGTCCTACCTGGTTTCTAATATTCTACCACTGTTATCGACTGGCTGCTCAAGTCACCTCTAAAGCTTTACCCAATGTATAGGTAAAGGTTTGACATGGAATTATATTGACATAAATATAATCTTAGAAAAACAAAAACTTCAACCGTTCAGTACATGTATAGCAGAATAATGTAAATGCACTACAACGACGATTTAGGAGATGTCAGTCTTAAATCTTTCAAAGCCCAAAAGCTGCGGGTTATTATAACACTATGTTACATGTGAAATTCTCTCTAACGTAGTATGGCATTAAAGCACATTAGAAGCAATAATAAGGTAATTTATTTGTTTCCGTTATTTTATTTCGCGATACATGCATGTATATGCTAAACGTGGCTTTCGAATTTGAAGCATGAGAGTGCATGTGCGTCCGAGTTTGTCTACTTACATAGTGACTTACAAATATCACATGTACATATTTCTGTGAATGGATGTTTTTGGGTAAACATTCATTCCAGTTTCGCAGTTGTCGTACTATTTACGTTTGTTTAATTATTGCTTGATTATTATAATTTCGAGATGACTATTCCAATATTTTGATTTTTTGTATTTTTATTTTGCAGTGGCAAAGAAGAGTTTCTCACAAACGCATACAAATGTGTCAGTAAGTTTCAAAAAAGCAGTTCCTGTTTTGAATAGTTTTTGTAATAAAACCAGATTCTAAAATACAATCCGAAAACCTCTGACGGTATTAAATTTGTGTTTTTTCTAACCCTTATATTATTTACCACATATTTCGATAGGTATCGGTATTTTGTGTTTTGCATTAAGTTTAGCTTTTCCAAATTTTAAAATGTTGAACATTAAATATGTATTGAAGTGACATGAGAAAGTGTTTACGTGAAGAGCTTCACATTATTGCTGAGTCACAGTAATATAAAGCGAGGTCTCAAACTATCTGATGTAGTGATACTTGTGATAAAAGCATTCAACTTAATTACATAGGCAAAATCCACGCACCTTATGGCCACAGCTATTTGTCCTTCAGAGGAATCATCTTCATTGTGTAGCATTTTGTAATACAGCTTAAAATATCATGTGATAGTAGTAGTCTGCTAGAACTATGACTTTCAATTCACAGTTCAATTTTGATCAATTTTTAGGCTGGTGGACATTGTACAGCATGTCATTTGCAAAGTTTTCCGGTGAGTTCGGAGGTAATTTAAAATTGGAAAAAATATTCCGATACCCTGTCATAGTTTCAATTTTTATTTAGTTACAATAATTTATAATTTACTAACAAGAAAATAGAGATGACGTGGAAATTCCACGGTGGAACGATAATGAGAAAATTTGTTTAAAATTACATACGGCTGGTACACGGTAGAAAGAATGACAAAAAAAGTTGAGATGGAAATGTGAACTTTGATTTGTTTTCATAAAGCTGGTTGTGAGGTTAACTGAATATCTGGGGCTACTGGTGAATAGTGGCTGAATACAATTTTGGTTGCTTAATGAATATTTGTCACCCACTCCATATCTTTCTTACAACAAGCGTTAGCTTTAAAATAAATGAACCCAAACATTGAAATTAATTGATTTCCACATTTTATCTGCTTGAAAGTGTGATTTTTACCTTTTTGCATACAAGTGGTGCCAAAATCATCGATGTGTTCCAACTCTTCCTATTAATCACCGTTTCTTGTCAACGCAACTGAGTTGCGCCACTGCCATATTCCCGGTTAAGTAATTCCTAGTAACAAATCCGTATCTTTCCGGTTAAAAGTCTTACTTTCAAATAATAATAACTTAGAACTAAAAATATTCCACTGATTGCAACTCCACTTTCATGGAAAACTGCCGCGGTTTAACTGCGATAAATACATCTTTACGTCTCTACTGAGAAAGTGAGTGAATTCAAGTTGGCCATGGGTATGAAATAAAATTCAGTAATTCATATTATTTTGTTTGCAATAGCAATGACAATTGGCCATAGCATTCAGTTATTTCTAGACGAAGTTTGGAAGTTGAAACTTTTACGTGTTGTATGGTTGATTGTTCCACAATGTAGTGGTATTCGAGTTAAAAATTAATATCTAATATTAAAACACACTGAAAGGCTTAATATGCCATCAAACTAAATATGTTTTCAGTTTGAGCTATTTCAATTCCATCGGAAAATAACATTTGTTACACATGGTACAGCCTCTTACCAACCGTTCAGTTGGTTTAGAGTATTATTTACGTTATTAATAAAATTATAAGGTTAATAATATTAACCTCAGAATGGCATAAAACGTGAATCCAATTGCCGTAGTATATTAAATATAGGGACGTTGAAGATCGTGGATCGTTGATAATAAAATAAAATATAGTGGAACTTTAGATTACTGCAATTACTATTTTGTACTAGTTCAAATTTCAAATCCTACAATTCAAAGCTGTGTTCATAGAAGAAGTTGCGAAACTCGGGTCGAGCGGAGAAGCGTCCCTTACTTCTACCGTAACTTTGAAGCCTTTGTATTCATGTAAACTAAACTATTACGTTGTTGACTTTGGAGTGTTTGGAAGTAGGTTTTTGTTCCATCTGTATTGGATTATCTCTAGAGAGATCTGTAATCCAGTTTAGAGATACAGATTCACATATATAGGTAAAATGTTATGCCAGCGGTATCGTAAAAAAAGCCGTCGCGAGTTTCTGATGTTTATTAATCATTCCGCCTACCTGTGTTTTTTATACGTACGTAGAATAAACGTTTTTCTACGAATAAGCAAATCTTTACTCAATGGAGTAGTAAGGGGTTCGGTTAAATATATAAATATACTGATTTCTACATTCCGAAAATTTTAAAGAAAATGTTTTTAGAGCCGCAAAACAAAACTAAACAATTACAAAAAAAGAAAATGCCTTCAGCATGTCAAACGTTAATTTAAATGTAGCTACAACGTTACTGTCAGTTTAATCAAAATTAAACTTCTGAAAAACATACTCAATTACTCACAGAACACAATAAGCCATTTTATTAATCCGATGGTGGGGAAACAAATGATTGATGTAATTATACAATGTGGCAATAATTATGAATTAAATTATGAAAATGTAATCAAAACTAGCAATATGATAGGAGGATTGTGATTATGTATCTTTACTGAATGAATCATAATATGCTGCTTTCACAATTTTCCATAAGATATAATTATCCAATATCTAAACTTTAAGCGTTTATATTTAAATTTAACGAAACGTTAATTTAACGTTACATTACGAAGACGTAAGTGGGGTTGAATGTCTTATTTGTATTACTTGTAATTCATTCAGCGTTCCACAATAGAGTCCAAAACACGGAATTCGGCTCCTTTTGAAACACCATTATCCAATGTAGTAATTATGGTGTTTTCGTAATTTTTTAAAATTATCCTTTCTTGGATACCTCGATGATAAGTTTATAATTTTAATATGTATATGTACTTAGCGTAATTATTAGGAAGTTGTTGTGTTATTCACTTCAAGTGCAGGCTCAATATTAAGATATATCGATGGAATTACTACCGTTCATTGGTTTCTATGAGCTGTGCTGTTTGCAGGACGATCTGACGAGGTTGTAACAGGTAGAGAGATGAAAAACCGAAAACTGCTACAGTTGAGTCACTCTTTTTTCCAATTTGAATAATTTAGATATCTTGTGTTGGACATTTTGACAGATATGAAACGATTCCTTTATTATCGAACGTCTGCTCTGACTGAATTGGTTTCTAAAATCCAATTCCTCAATGTACATTGATGGTAATTTGATATATAACACTACCGTAGAGTCTCTCCATAATTGCATCGAGGCAATAATAGAGATATGCAATTATTCGGAGGTTCCGCTGTACTTACATGAAATTTTAATTACAAAAAGCAGGAGTTCAACCGCTGAGTATCCGTATAATAGAATAATGTACATACACAAGAAGTACAATTTACAAATAGTCACAAATCTTCCTAAGGCTGTGGTTCATGTCAACGGGAAATAATTTAGCTGTTACTGATTGTTACTCTTTGTTTTTGTAGGCGTCGCGTATGTCACTTTTAAATGCTATTACGTATTTAATTTGCAAATACGTATAACCAACGTAGTATGACATTAAAGTACATTCGAAACAATAACAATGTAATTTATTTGTTTCTGTTATTTCATTCCAAATGTATGTATTAATGTATATGCTAAAGATGGCTTACAAATGATTGTGAGTAGATGTTTTTTGTAAATTTGCATTCCGTTTTTGCATTTGTCCTATTATTTGTGTTTGGTGTAATTATTTATCGATTATTATAATTTCAAGATGACTATTGGTAACTATAGTATGTAACTCTTTCATTATTTTGCAGTAGCAGAGAACAGTTTCTGATAAACGCAGCCAAATGCATCAGTGAGTTTTATAAAAGCAGTTCCAGTTTTGAATCGTTTCTTGAAATAAACCCAGATTCTAAAATGCAGACAAGAATACTATGATTGTATTAAATCTGCGTTTTTGCTAACCCGTATATAATTTACCTCATATTTCAATACGTATTCAGTAGTTTCTCCTAAGTGAAGGCAAATGTCTCAAAAGGTTCCATTTAATTATATATTTAATGCGAAAATATATATATCGGGCTATATGTGCATGGGCGTTAAAAGCCAAGTTCAAATGTATTGATCTTTGTTGTTTTGTAATTTCCTCTCAGGTTTATAAGTCAAATTTGTAAAATTTGATAATGCACATTAGAATTTTCACAGTTTGCATTTCTACTTCGGTGATAAATAATTTGCACGGCGCTTATATCGCATAGATTAAAATTCCGTTAAGTGTATTTGGTACATCCCGAAAATTTCGATGCTTCGTAATCGTAATTTTGATGGAATCACCATAAAACAACAAATAATACATACTCCATATTTCGTTAGGTATCCGTATTTTGTATTGTAAATTAAAACTTATTCTCAAGTTCCAAATTGTTGAACATTGATGTTGTCTCAGAGTAATATGAAACGAGATCGCAAACAATCTGATGTAGTGATACTTGCGATAACCTTATTCACATTGATTACACAGGCAAATTGATGTACCTTTTTGCCAGAGCTGTTTGTCCTTGAGAGCAGTCAGCTTCGTTGTGTGGCATTTTGTAATACACTGAAATAGCTATAGCTATTTTGATAGTTGCAGTTAGCTAAAGCTACAGCTTCGCAGTTCAATTTTGATTAATTTTAAGGTTCGCTGAGATTGTCTAGCATGTCATTTACAAAGCTGTTGAATGGTTTCCGTGGTGATATATATGTAATTGGGAAAAAATATTCTGATACATGTTATGAATCTCCTCTATCTACAATAATTTATAAACTACAAAGAAGAAAATAAAGTTGACGTGGAATAATAATAATAATAATTTTGAAGAAAATATACGGGTGATACGCGGTAGAATGAATGACATGACAATGAAAAGTTCAGAATGGAATGTGAAGGTTGATTTGTTTTAATGAGGTAAATTGTGAGGTGAAATGAATATCTGGGGCTACTGATGAATGATGACTGAAGGCGATCCTGGTGTTATGGCATCCACCCACATATTTCTTAAAATAAGCGTTAACAAATGAAAGCAAGCAATGTATTAATTGATTTCCACATTCTATCTGGTTGGAAGGGTGTTTTTTTACAGTTTTTGTATACAACTGGTGCCAAAGTCGTCGGTTTGCTCCAAGTCTTCCCTAACGTTTTCCAGAGTAATATGACGCCAGATCGCAAAATATCCAATGTAGTGATGATTGCGATAAATCCGTCGAACATCGAACGACACGTATTGTTAGACTACTTGAAATATCTCGTTGCCTGTTCGAAACTTGTGGACAATGAAATCCCTATTAACATTGTGGTAAATTGTTGGCCTTATCCTCCGCATCCTTCAATTAAATTTTATTCTGAGGGCAGTGTTGTGCAGATCGACACCAAGTACAAAATCTTCCTTCTGCCTTAAAATTCTTAAATCAATCCTATAAATTGCCGTAACTTGTCAACGCAGCTCCATATTCCCGATTGAGTTCCAAGCTTTAGATTACTGCGATTGCAATGCAATTATTGGTTTATACTAGTTCAAATCACAAATCCTGCAACCCCAACGATGTGTTTACAGAAATTGCGAAACTCGGGTCGAGCGATGGCGTGTGCCTTACGTCTACCGTAGCTTTGACAGCTTTGAATCGTTTGTATTCTTGTAAACAAAACTATTACATTGACGAGTTTAGAGATTGTGGAAGTAAGTTTTTTGTCTCATCTGTATTTATTAATTTCTAAATAGACCTGTAATAGAGTTTAGAGATACGGATTCATAGAGGTAAAATGGTATGCCAGTAGTAGCACAAGAAAAAAATCTTTACTCAATGTAGTAGTAAGGGTTTGGATTAAATATATAAAATTGTATACTGATTTCAAAATTTTTGAGACTGCTGCTGTAAGAAGTTTCAATGAAAGATTTCACCATATTGTTAAAAATACTAATGCAGTGCAGTGGTTTGGATTTACAAAATAAATCATAGTCCTGACTCTTTGAATCCAAAATTATTTATAACTTTTAATTATCGACATCCAATAATAAACACTAAACATGCACAGGTGGACGGTAAACGGAGGTCGTAATCCATTATCTATCTAGTTTTTGTATAAAATAATCGTTTGACGGAATACAAGGTTTCTTTATTGTTTATTTTACGTCGTTAAGAAAGTATGTTGCAATTATAACAACTTAGAATCTCTTGTTTTAATGTAGCAAACATTGAGAATTCGGAATTCCGCAGACTTAACAAACTCTCATAAAATGATTGTCTGATAAAAATCGACGATGTTTTTATATTATGTCAGAGGTGATAGTGTAATAATGTAACGCCATACTGGAAATACAACATACAAATACATACTGTAACTTTGTACTCGTTAGCAAACTAATTCTAGAACAGTTATGTATTGGTTTTTGAAGATCAAATACCACCGTGAAGAGATTGTTTCCGCAAACTAAAGGATGCATTTCTTGAGACAAGGAAAACCGAGAATCACTGACTGGCTTTGTCAAGCCTCTGATTAAATTGATTAAACTCCCATTTGAGCCATTTGGTCAGCTAACAGCATTTTCCCCGTTATGTAGATAATTCATTCGCCGATTGTGTTGTTTAAAAACAATTCGGATTGTTGGAAATCAATAGTTGAGGATATCGAAGAACATGTCTCTCTTGTCTCAATGTATGTAGCAGATTTCGATAAAATGTTCAAACTATAATCTACCTTACACAATCTTCTTACATAAGTGAAAATGTGGAGTTAAATTTTAATAGTTGATATATGTCATGATTCTCGCAATTTTTTTGTTATATTTGTGTCTTTCAAGTTGCGAATTAATGTTTGTAATGACTATGTATGTGTCATGTTCCTCAACTGAATTAGGCTCTTTTTGTAAGTGATTTTGGTGTTTGGTTAATTATTTCTATCTATTTACCGTAATTATAATGTAGTTGCTAGATAGCATTTTTTAAATAAGTATTAAGAGATAGTAATGCTACTCAGCTTCGATGTGATAATCAAGTTCACTATTCACCAAGATGCACTATACCTTTCTCTCATCACGTCAAGTTTATTTTAATATAACATTACTAAGCACAACTAAAAACACGAATTTGGGGTTTACAATTAAAAAACCTGGATTTTTATACCTTGGTCCAAACCTCGGAACTAGGTTTTGTTTCAAACACCATTACACAATGTAATGATTTGTGTGTTTCGTTGTTTGTGTGTTGTTGTTGGTCTCATATCAGATGTCTTTTGTAGGTGCCACTTGTGGCCCGTGATAATTGATATTTTATTCTAATTGTTTATGTCTTGATACTCTGCTGTGTTTGTTTATGGTGTATGAATATTATAAAGCCAACAACGCAGCCCGCTTAAATTTTACAATCCCCCTGTTGCAAGTCGTTTCAAGATATATGCAAAACGGCGCTTTGAAGTTTGAAGCATGTGAGGGCGTGTTATCCTTTGACAGTATTAAATTTGTATTGTTGCTTACCCTTATATAGCTTACGAGGTTTACGCAAGACGTGTAAATTTTTTCACGAGCTCCCACCGGTTGGAGGTTGTTTCCCTTCCTGAAATAC
>VYYJ01005301.1:0-11397 GCA_021029165.1 Cyphoderus albinus
GAAATTCCAGATTTTTTTACCATCACGGTTTTTTCGTTGCGCACATGTTTTTCCAATATTGTTTCAGTTGCAAGGTGGCCGTGCCCGTTGAGTTTTTAGTTGAGTTAGGAGAAACATGAAGCAAGAGCAATCCAGAGCCTCGGTAATCGACTTTTTCCTACTCTACTATTTACAACATTGCTTGCCTTCAAGCAGTGGGTCAAAGAAGTTTCACAGAGGTCTCGACTTGAGCAAATCTAATTACAAGAAAATGTTGTTAGCAGCAGAGAACGAGAGGTCTTGTGGGCATGTACTTTGACGGAACATAAGATTGCAATAAATAAGGAAAATATGCCATTTGGTGCATAAAGCTCGTATAATAATACAAATTATGAAAGGGAAACGGAGAAGCTTAGCACAAAGTGCCCTTCCCTTCAATGAATTGAATTTCTTTTCGGAGGTGGAGGTCATGGAAGTGCGACTTGTCCCGTACCTCATTTCATACAGTGAACCCAAAATCTGTTCCCTGACCTTTTGCCTGCAGTTACTAAGTATGTACATAAATGAATTGAAGCTGAATGAGGACTTTGTGAAAACGACAACACGACACTACGACAATCCAATAACAAGCCCTGTTAATGTCATGCTCCACGCACAATGTAACATTGAACCCGGTCCTCTCTGGCCTTTTGTAGGATACTGAACCTGACAGAGAGTCAGGCGGAATACTAAACGCGTACTTTTAAGTGGTTTCCTTTGCCTAGTTATGTATTAGGAAATGAAACACGATCTTTTTTGGAAAAAGATAACGCACATAAACATAGGGATAGAGGATAATAATAATAACGGGAAAGCAATTTTAATGGGTAGTATAATAATAATAAGACAGTAAAGAAAACCCATGTTTTTTCTGTCAGCAATAAATTCTGATTGTTGCAGTTGATCAGTGGATGGAACAGTGCGAGATACGTTTAAGTAAGAAGAATAATAATGAAAAGAAATAGATGAGTTAGTTGAGTTCAGGTCGGCTTTCATTTTTTAAAGGAAAGGTTTCAGTTTCTTTTTACTTGTTAAAGACGAGACGAGATTTTTGGAAAATGGTTTAAACAGGCAAATCCTCATTATGCTTTTTTCATTGCTATTATACAGTGAGAATAGTGTCACTGCTATGATGGATATAACTAGGTACTACTAAAATATTAACGAGCCCTTCCATTTCACCACTAATTTGATGACAAATTTTACTCTGGTAGTAAAATCAAAGTTTCGGCTTTTGCAGAAGCAATTCTGGAGAAGTTTGATGAAAATTATGAGATTTTTATGCATCATTTTAGTTAGCGAAATAAAAAAGTTTTCTAAATCTGCTCCATTTCCATACTCTGGTTTATTCAGTTTCATGAAAGAACCTGTCATTAACGGAGAAAATTTTTGTGAATGAATCAGCTTTCGGTTGAAGATTCTCTTATGAAAAATTCTAGCATTCGGATTGACCACCTTTGGCAATTCACAAAAATGTTTTTTTATTCTTCTCGTTGTCCTGAAAATCTCCAATTGAACTAGAGTTAGAGTAAAGCCGGCGAAACCAGTTCACTTTAAAGGCTTATAGTAGCTCATTATGATATGACGTTATAATGTGATTTGAGAGTAATGCTGCTGACACAAATACAGCTCCTATTAAATACTACAACAAGACAGGTTTTCCAGGTTGGATTATTGGAATGGATGAACGGTGGCTTTCTTATCGTTTTTTATACATACAAACTCTTCGTCAGTTTATCGAAAACAAGAGCTCAGTCACATAAAGCAATATCAGAAAGGTATTGAATATCATAAGAGAGAAAGACGTTTATTTCTCTCCTGTGATGAATGATATCATCACATCACATCACTCTGCGCCCTGAATTTCTCACAAATGTAATGTAATGCAGGTTATAGGGAGCTTTTATTTCTTTCACGCAACAGGAGCAGCTCAGAAACTCGAATTGTCTGACTGACCTCTATCCATAGTAAATAGGGGATGGATACCTTCAAAAGATACTTATTTGTAGACAAGGGAGAAAAAAAACGTTTTCAAAATCGTGTGTGTGTACAGCTGTGTCGGGAGTCGGGACGGGGCCCTTTGCGTAAATAAAATGTTTGTATCAAATGGCACCAATGAAGCAATGAATTCATTCAACCCCTGAGCAGACTCTCTTCTCTTCATTATTTTCAGCCCGGATTTTTTCACATTGAAAAAATGAAATGGACGTATAAAACGTTAGCATTACAAAAAGAAAGTTAAAGTGTGTAACAATTTACTACTATTTATTAAAGCTTGGATTGGATTGTTCTAGAGAGAGAAACTCGTTTATATTTGATTTGATAGCAGTAATAAAAAGAATGTTATCACGGGCTGAAGAGAAAAATAAATGTTATAGCAGAAAGTAACAAGATCCAACAAATACATAAATTATATCATAATCCGAAGAGCTGACTCTTTTTCCAATGTTGTGTTCTTGCTTCGCGAGCATTAGCAATAATATTTTTTATTGGCAATGAAAATGAAAGCCACAGCACAGCCACTGCCACTACCACCCCTCTCCTTTTTATCCCTGTCCCTGTCCTGTTGATTCTCGTTTTTGTTCCAGTTGTTTGTTGCGAAGTTGAAATTTACTGCTCAAGTGCCTTCCTCCAAAAGCCTCCACCTCTGCGTCAAAAAGATTCTCACAGTAGCAATAAGCAGGCAAGAATTTGAACATGGAAATTTACCTGATTCTACTAGGCTAT
The DNA here is from genome assembly GCA_021029165.1 of Cyphoderus albinus. Taxonomy (NCBI): domain Eukaryota; kingdom Metazoa; phylum Arthropoda; class Collembola; order Entomobryomorpha; family Paronellidae; genus Cyphoderus; species Cyphoderus albinus. Next base: position 2,746 of record VYYJ01005301.1, read on the forward strand.
GGTACTACGTATGTTCTGCTCTGCTTCTGTGATAAATGACGCAACAAAAGAAAATTCACGAGTAATAAAGAAAAGAAAAATGTGAGTGAATTGAGTGTGGGCTTTCGGGCTTTTCTTGAAACGAACGGGAAGTGGAGCTTTGTAAAATACTATTGTATGTAGAATGCTCAGCAGAGCGATGCAGTAGAGCTTCCATGTGACGACGACGACAAGAAGAGGTGGCTGTGGCTGTGGCAGTGGCAGGATGAGATGGCATGTCAAGGCCCAACTAAGGATTTCACGTTATGTTAGGTAATAGTATTGTTGTAACCTAAACTGGCAAGCGAAGAATTTTTTCAATGAAAGGAAGTTGCAATAATCTTTTTTTTCTGGACCTTCCTATTTTATTCATACTCACACTCATAATGTAGACATTAATAACGAAATAAGGCAAGGAGAGGAAAATAAAAATTATGCAGGTTACTAAACATAAACGTAACATCCTCTCATTCATTTCCCATTGTTGTTGTTAGTTAAGAGTTTAGAATGAAAGAAACGACATTCAAGAGGGGAGCTCCCAGTTCCCATCTCATAGAATGGAGATCTGCAGCTATTTTTCATATTTTATTTCGCAACTTTTATAGTCCTTGTTTGCTCGCTGTGTGATTCCATCGTACCCATCCACCCCTCGCAGTTTCCTGTCGGCTAATTCTACTCCAAAGTTTCCACATAATGTACCTATGTACATCATTTCCATTTTTGTTGTTGCATATTTAATTCATAATATTGAAGTTTGTGTCAGTGTCACGAAAGCTTGAGAGGAGATGAGGCACATCACATCACAGCCACAGCCACAGCTAGGTTATTATAAATCATTAAAATATTAAATGTCATATTTCAATGCATGCTTTGGTCATGGTCATGGTAAAATCCACTGGTGTGTGTGTACATGTACATTATAGTATGATATGATGAAGGTAAAGAAACTGAAAAAATGAAGCCACGTTCAAGTAAAAGTCCTCTGATCGTCCCTTTCCCGTCCCACTCCCTTTCTGGCTCTACACACTCTCAATGTTTGTCCATCACGAGCATATTTTCCCTTAGCCAAGTGGAGTCAGAGGCAGTAATTATTCTGCGTAGGTATTTTTTTTGACATATTGTCTTTTTATCGAGCAACCTCATCAACATCAAGTTTGATCGTCATCGTCATGATGTATAGTACTTTAGTTTAATTTTCACATCCTCTTCTTGCTGACCATCTGCTGGGAAATTGCATTGAGTAAATGAGCATTGCAACACACACATCATACGAAACCAACTAAAATGCTACCGGTTCTTACCAATCATAAAAAATGCTTGAAATACACGTGTCTGGGCAAAGTATTCACGCAATGGACCCACCCACAAGTGAGTAAAATACTTGAAACTGAACTCAGCTTTTTAAATGCATTCTTAAGAGTTCAGTCAGCCAGAAATGATTTTGTTTGATGAAGGAAATTTTCCAGTGACCAAAGGAAACTTGAGCAGGTACCGTTATGTAAAGAGGATTGTGTGTGTCTACTTAATATAAATATTTGTTAATTGACGAATAACTGGACTAGGACTGGGCTGAATTTTTTGTTTATCTTTATTTCTGAAGATGCTAAAAATGGAAATGAAAGAAAATTTCTGTTCGACACTTGTTGAAAGAAAAGGGAAATTTCTTTGGCCTATCCTGAACAGAAATTCCTGAGCTTGTTAATGAGCTCGTATTATTTTTGTTGTTGTGTAACCAAAGCTGTAAGAGCCCGTCTTCGTGTCTTGTATCGCATCGTGGGTTTAGCACTTACTTGTAGAAGATAAAAAGGAATCTTTGAACACGAAGCGAAGTGAAATTGGAGGAAGAGGAGCCGACCTGGGGGAGCATCGGAGCAAGTTTTCATTAGATGTTCACGATGTAAATGTGTTTATTCCTATTATTACTTCTCAGGCATCTGGACCCATCATGATCATGCACTTACTCGGATGGGAATGGGGAGACACAAATCGCTTGCTTGGGACCAAAAACTTATTTTTATGTAATGCTACATCTACACAGCGCTTTTTGTTCCTCTCCGACATAAAAAAATCCGAGACTTTTACAATACTATAAAAAATTGTATTCTCCTCAAAATCTCTGGAATCTTATTTATTATTATTATAAAACCAACTGTGTCTATCTATAATTATGCTTTCTCACAAGGTTATAAAACGGTTTAATCTTATAATAACGTAAGAGACGTATGTAACTAAACCAATCTTTACTGTTAAGTAAGACTCTTGCTTTGAAGATTACGATAACGTTTTGAGTTGGTCGGTGGTTTGCTGGGAGGAAAACCCGCATTGCGTTATATATAGCTACTTGAATAGTAGCAGAGTTGTGAAAATAAATATGCGACATGTGCGTTCTTGGATTGAGATTATGAGAAATTATGTTGTACTTTGGCCTAGAAATTAATAAATGAGCCAGGACTATTTAGAACCAGCCGCAGCCACAGTTTTGTTATATTACATTGTAGAGTTTGGTACAAGAAGGATCATGTTTCTCCTTTCAAGCATCTCAGTGAGTTAGTAAAGTAATCACTTTTTAATAATCATCCAAAAATTATGCGCCTACATGCACAATACTATTTACAAAGCAAGGGTGACGGTGACGGAAATCTTCACTTGTTGCTTTACATCTGTTTGTTTCTTCAGTATTTTCACTGAATGTTGCGAAGCCAGTGGAAAAATAAGATTTAAAAGGTTTATTTAAAACCCGGCGTTCGTTGGTAATCGTTTTGAAGCAGCTTTCAATTTCAAAGGAATTGAGTCGCCTCATTTACTAAATATGTAAACAAATTTAATTCATGGTGTGATGATGAGCGAATGCCGATTTTCAATATTATTTTACCTTGAGAAGAAAAAAATTGTTTCACATCAGTCAGTAATCGATCTAGTTTTCTCTCTCGGTCTCATCCTCTCATGAATAAATAGAGTGAGCCGATGAGTGGCAATCAAGGATGTGGTTGTTTCTACTTCCTTCCTGGATATTCAAAAACAGAGCAAACGTTGAGGGGTTTACATTTTTCACATGATTTATTATCAGTTATTATGAAATCTTATTTTTCTCTTATTAATTCATCCATAAAAAAGATGCGGTTTCCTATCTGGCAATATGCGTCTCACAACGTTTTTACATGGGCTTCAACACACATCACAAATCCAATCCAAACTTGTCCACTGACTGTAATTAACTACATAAGAATGAAGCTGAAATTCGTCGGCTGCAAGTAATTTTAACTGTGGCTGAATTTAAGCCACAGTAAATCTTTCAAGGATACGCATAATAAACTCTAACCTGAAAAATACAGGACGTGAAGAGACTTGAAAATGGATAAGGATATGTATGATATGAAGACAGTGAATTGACGTCTCCGTAAAAGGAGCGTGATTTCACGCTTTCATGAAAAGCATTATGAAAATAGGATTTTTTGTCAAGTTCTCTAAAAGAAATGAACAATGGCATATTGACGGTCGGTATTATGATGATTATGACATGCTAAAAGCATATTGCTTTATTTAGGCACAATTTTTTATTGCGTGCGAAATGGAACGGTAGAATTGGAGACGAGACAAGTTGATCACGAACTGAAATGAAGTGTTTCTTGAACATGAGCTTCAACGAGGTGGTTGTGGAGGTATGGAAATGTATTTAAATATTTTAACTCTTTCTTAGTCTATGAGGTGAGACAACTTTCGTTCCTCCACCTCCAGACATTTCTTATCTTCTTGAGCATATGCACACATCAATAATGTAGCCAGTGCCATTTTCATTTTGTCCATTGTTATTTGAACCGAAAGAAAAAATACGGTGGGCCTGAACAGACGTTTTATCTGTTGGAAAAATATGACACAGTTTTTATTTTCATGATGATGATAAAACATGATTTCTCATGCCCAGGCTCCAGGTTTCACTTTGTACATTGAAGTTTAATAGTAGTCCCTTTAAAGTGGTAAAAAAATCGTGAAGCTTAATAAATTTCTAATGCATATTCATTTTGAATGAGACTGAGTTTTTCGAGCTGTCTGTTTGTCTGAGCCTGCATTGACATTTTCCTTTACAACAATCTTCATTTGTTTACTTGTGTAGTCATGATATGATACGATACGCTGGGATTCACAGACAGACAACCGATAAACGAATTCAATGCTCAAGTCACTTCTTCAGAACATTGATAAAAGAAGTTCACGAATGCTCAGTTTGATTCAAGCTTTTTAATAAAATACTGTAGAAAAAGGCTTCTCATCTCGAGTCGACTAATGTTCAACACTTTTATTGCTTTCATGTGTTTTCAAAAGAGGATGAAAGTTTCCAACAAATTTTTTTATTCTCATTTCGCTTTATTGTACATACACGGAAAGATCAAAGTGAACTCATTTCAATTGACTGACTGACACATTGTTATTTTTATTTCTACTATTTATTATTGTGCTGGAAAGTTTGACACGATTTACTTTACAGATTGCGATGAAGTCTCACAACTGTGATCAGATCAGAGAAAAGTCATGGAGGATAAAAAGGCCGACTCCCTTTCAGCTTGATTTGTTGATTGTACGGAGAAAATTCTCTCGAGATATCAGTTTCAAATCAATGTTCTTTCTGATGTTCTATTTACTGGAGAAAATGTCTTGCCCAATTACTCCAATGTTTAGGCAATCTCCCAGGGTCAAATAGAAATCAAAGTGAATTCAAAATATTCCATTTCAGCTTCCACTTTTGAAGTGAAAGTGGATTTTTATAATTAGATATTTTTTGCACAGAATTGACAAAATATGTCTAGAAGTTCAGCTTGAAGCACTCTATTTCAGGTGGGCGTCTGTGTATAGGTTTAGTTTAGTACAATTTTTCGAATTGAATCTAACAAATTTCAATTTTTTTCCATTTCTTATCAAATGATGATGAGGTGGATTTGAATTTTGGACGTGGGCTGTGGACGTGGAGTGATGCTGCTGTTACTGCAACTGCAAGGAATGATTTATGTTTGTTATAACTGCAGGAAATCTAGAAATTGAGTTTTGTTCCCAGTTACTTCATTTATCATTCCACTTTTGAAGTGAAAGTGGATTTTTATAATTAGATATTTTTGCACAGAATTGACAAAATATGTCTAGAAGTTCAGCTTGAAGCACTCTATTTCAGGTGGGCGTCTATGTATAGGTTTTTAGTTTCGTACAATTTTTCGAATTGAATCTAACAAATTTCCATTTTTTTCCATTTCTTATCAAATAATGATGAGGTGGATTTGAATTTTGGACGTGGGTTGTTGTAGACGTGGAGTGATGCTGCTGTTACTGCAACTGCAAGGAATGATTTATGTTTGTTATAACTGCAGGAAATCTAGAAATTGAGTTTTGTTCCCAGTTACTTCATTTATCTTCACGGCATGAATCGCCGTATTGTCTTGTGCTTTTCAAATTCAATGCAAGCAATCAACAAGGATCCTTTACTCACTCACTCACTATCGTATTATCATTATCTCCAAAAAGATGAATCTCCTCTGCTATTTAATAACTTGTCCAGTGAAACCAGATGCTTGCCAGCGGACATGGACCACGAACCACGGCCACGTTTTCTTAATAGGCAAATACAAAAAGTAAAATGACAATGGGGCCTTTATGCATCATCCATCGTGATCGTGAAAGATGAGTTAAGTAATGCAATAATGGTGTGCATCTCAAAGCTATAATGCACACGCAGCAGGGAGTGAATCCTAGCATGTGGCATGAATACAAAAAAAGTATAGATTCCTTGTTTTTGGGGTCACTGGGTAGTAAAATGGGATGGAGGTGCAAGTGAAATGGAAAAAGGTAGAGTCATTTTTTATCCTGAGGATAAGCATGGTCCAGCCAGACCACTTCTTAAGGAGAAAAATAATACTAAATACAATCTATGTATGCCGATCTGAGAAATAATTGTGTTATTCATGTGCACACAAAATGCAATAAATGTAAATGTAAGATTTAGAAGTGTTTCCTTGAATGATGGAAGCGATAATGGGAAAGGACAGCATTTTCAGAATCGCTCACACTCACACTCGTTCTTATTGGACTAGGTCAAGTTTTTTTTCTAAAAAAATGATGGTCATTTTCTACTTTCTTGTAATTTACTACTGTCTCACTGACTGAATACTTACGGCCAGGAGACTGGGCGAGGAGATGTTTCTGCTTCTGAGCTTGTTAGTTAGCTAAAGTAACTACACTCAATTTCCTGTTTCAAAGATTCCCAAGAAAGGGAAGAAAAAACTGGAATGACAAGTCTCAAAAATGAGTTTTTAGCTAAAAATGGAAAAAAGCAGGGAAGGAAAGAAAAAGAGGTTTCAGGTTGTTAGTAGCGAGCAAAGTGGCAGTAAAAATAAAATTCTCATAATATCCTATCCTAACAACTTTGCATCGTCAAAACAATCAATACATTGTAGAAGTTACGTATTATAAGCAGCGTGTCATTAAATTGTTCCGAAGATAATAAACACAAACATTGTAGTTTTTATATTACCTTCTCGACTTGTGACTCGACCTACCTTAAAAAACCTACCTTTGAGACAAGATGTGTAAAAAAATGTTAGAAATTTTGAAAAATGCAGTTTTCAGATTCAGCGTGAAAAAGGGTGAAGTGCGAGTCATTTTGGGCGTTTTCAGGCTTTATCACCTGGATTGGATGATGAGGAGATGCGTAAGTTTCCTTGAGTATTATTTTCTTCTTTTGAACTGGCACTCTCAGGGAGATTTTTTTTTCCTTTTTATTAATTCCTTGAAGTTTAGGTTTCAGTCAGTATATCAGTATTGATTTCATTCTCAAGTCTCTCCTCCTCTCCCTCAACCAGGTATTTATTATCCTCCTTCAACTTTTTTCATTTCAGCCCTTTTTTGAGTTCCTCTTTGAAACTATTTATGAACTGCTGCTGTAGGTGTAGCCGTGTTGCTGTACTGTATGAGTTTTGAAACAGGGCAGGGCACGAAAATACTAATGAAATGAATTACTCGAGAAGAAACATTCATAATCTCTGTCAGCTCGATTACAGGCTGGTGCTTGGTGCTTGTACCGCACAACTTTTGTATTTACAGAATCTTTATTTTTAGATGCATCAACATCAACCTTTTATAAAGTTGAACTGTTTGAAATGCCATCTCGCTATTTATGGGAGGATGACGATGAAAATCATTTTTACTGTACTCTATTGTATTTTGGATGGTGGTGGTTTGTATCTTAGGAAAGGGAAGGAACGAAAAATAAAATGGGTGTAGACGCTATGTATGTGCCAACAAAAAGTAAAGTAACGTTTATCACCCTTGGAGCAGAATGTTTTTACAGGGAGCGTTAAAACAGTGGAAAAGGGCCTTGCATGTAATTGGATGCTGACACAAGGTGACTTGTGTTAACCAATTCTAAAACAAATGTGCGTTCCCTTTCGAAAGAAACTGGTGATCGACGGTGTTGGTGAGGCGATGCACGTCTCGATAAGGCAACAGATTTTATATGAGGCAACTACCGGTTTGTCCATGATTCATGATGAAATGCTCTTGGTTCGTCTTCAGATTTAGTTTAGAATGGAAAAAGTGTGAGGATGAATTGAACTCACCGAGGGTTGAAGATGCAAACCAATGGGCCGGATCATCAAATCAGCATCATATCGTCAGTGTGATGATCTTGATTGGAGGAAATAATGAAATTCACAGCGAGAAAGCTTCTTCTGAAAGTCAAACAGAAAATTATTGATTGAGAGTCTTGTTGTAGGTGAAAATGCTAATCGCGCTCACTTTACCGGCCCACTTACCACCTTCGAATGTCGAGGTCGAGACGCTTGGAAATGTGGAATTCAAATCCAAAAAACCAAGAGTGAAGAGTTGACTTGGCCCATTTTAAAGCAACTTCTGCTCTGCCTGGCTATTAGCTGTAAAGTGTCAAAAAATTCAAATTTTTATTAATGGCTTGGTTTAACATTTCATTCCTTCGTCAATTATTTCTAAATACTTCTGAATCTCATCTTTAACAGTGAATTCAATGAATGTATTTTATTCAACTGAAGCCTTACAAATTTTTTATTTAAAACTCAGCCTCAGTTCCTGATAGAATCTTTTATTTAGAAAATGTAATGAAGATGATGATGAGACATTTGCTTTCCGAAAATACATGGCCCATTTATGCTTCCAGGAATAAAATAAGAGGAAGTTCGGTTTAAGGAAACCTGACGAAACTGGTTATCTGTGGATAGATTGGAGAAGTTTGTTTGTTGGCAGGTAGTTATAAAATTAGAATTGAAAATGATCTAAAGTACACGAAACGACAGGGTGCGGCATTACATACATATTACTTACAACATCACATCGCTACTTTTACTTGACTTTTTTCAAAATCTTTAGCATATCAATTTTTTTACTCATGATCATGACGAAAGTTAGCTGCTGTTAGATGATTGCATGAAGTCGTTTTAAGTTTCGGATGAAGAAGCTGACAAAATGTAAAATAGGAGTTCGCTCGCATTTCATTCACATTCTGATTTTGATTCGGCGTGGTGAACAAAAACCAAGTTTCCCATTATATAAATGTACTTGCTTGATTCTCACTCATCCTGCTGCATTGTTGAAAGCAGTTTTTTTTTCATTTTGGAAATCATC
>VYYJ01005302.1:0-11396 GCA_021029165.1 Cyphoderus albinus
TCATATTGCGTTATCTTTATTTGTTCCAAACGGAACTGGCGAACTAGGTCCTTAACTAATTGATATTTTTGTTCTGTCGCCACCCAGGGCGACTTGACATTTGACCCTATACGGAACAGTATATATATGCATATCTATATACTTCTTAATAATCCTGGCCTATATCTTATTTCAAGTTGCCCAAGCAGACTTTTGGCCATCACCACGTGAAAAAGCGTATTAAATTACGTATAAAATGACATTTCATTTTAAAAAATCGATCTGGCATGAGTAGGCCTTTACTTGTTAGTGTTGCAATAGAACTAAATTGACCGTTTGATTTAAAATTAGATTCATCACGGTGAAAATTGTTCCCATATCCACAAATCCAAACTCTCCGTTTTCGAAATACAACGGCCGAAGTGATTCAAATATTTTTCGTTCTTCTCGTTCCAACTTCTTTGGTTTCCACTGTGCCAAAAACAATTGAGTCTGTTGGTAACATTTTCCTCCAATCGTTAGCAGGAACACTATTACAAGCAAGATTATTGGGAGGATTATGGATAATATTATAACAATGGCAATGGGAAAGAAACTGTGCAGCTTAATAAGTACATAGGATATTAACACACAAATCAAAATTCCAAAAGTAATAAGATCAGCTACATACATAGAGCATGATTCATTTATCACTGAAAGGATAATCTGGACCTTTCTGTAGGTAGAAATAGAACAACTAAAAGTAGAATAGTGTACTCTAGAATTAAGATGTTCTATAATTTCCATTGAATTAACCGATATCAAGATTGAGTATAGGTATAAGACAGATCAAATCAGTACAAAATTTCAAGAGCGCGATCAGTCGTTGATGTTCATTTACTTTACATAGCGAACCATCAGCTAATATACAACCACAAAATCAAATTGGATTTTTTAGATTGGGCAATGTTGAGGTTCGGGTCACTGTGACTCGATGCATTAAGTGTATGCAAATTAAGAAACTTTCCAGTATATGGTATAAGACAGATCAAATCAGTACAAAATTTCAAAAGCGCGATCAGTCGTTGATGTTCATTTACTTTACATAGCGAACCATCAGCTAATGCAAACAAAAGGATAAAATGTAACACAGACGTAAATTGAGTAATTTGGTGAAAAACAAAGGAAATTGGAATACATTTTTCGGATTACTGCATAACGTCGGCGTGTGCACTGATAGCGACATTGAAAGAATTTTTGAAATCGCCCAACAAATACCCTAATTATGGGCAACGGGGACTTAATTATTTTAACAATAATTAGCAATAATTAAGAAAAATTAAGCATTTTTAAGCATGATGGTCGAAAACATATATTTCGACTTTAAAATTATTGTAATCGGAGTACCGACCGGGTCAAAAGGTCAAAATACTAAACCTGTATTCCGTCCACGTTAATTATTAATATATGGAAAGGATACGCCCCAAAATATTATAATTAATACTATGATAAAAGTTAGTTAACAGTAATTCCGTTAACGTATTCAAATGCTAATGCGTTCCATGATAAGGACATTGAAAGAATTTTTGAAATCGCCTCACATATGCCCTAATTATGGGCAACGGGGACTTAATTATTTTAGCAACAATTAGCAATAATTAAGAAGAATTAAGCATTTTTAAGCATGGCGCGCATTTACAAATTAGTTCGCAGTGTAAAACCGCACCTGTAGAGCGGTCAAATTTTTCGAAATTTATAATTATAAAGTTAATTGCGTGCTAAATGTAATTGCAATTAACAAATGTTCCTGCAAAATGTATGCGAAATTTTGGATGGGAGATGATTGCTTTTATTAATATAACTCGATTTTCAATTAAAATTTAATGTTTATATTACAGGAACATTTGTTAATTGCAATTACATTTAGCACGCAATTAACTTTATAATTAAAAATTTCGAAAAATGTAACCGCTCTACATGTGCTGTTTGACACTGCAAACCAATTTGTAAATGCGCGCCATGCTTTAAAATGGTTAATTTTTCTTAATTATCACTAATTGTTGTTAGAATAATTAAGTCCTACTTACTAATAATTAGGACGTATGTTGGGCGATTTTAAAAATTCTTTCAATGTCACTATCAGTGCACATGCTGGCGTTTAATAGTAATCCGAAAAATGTTTTTTTATTTCCTCCATTTTTTGCCAAATTACTCAATTCACGTCTGTGTTACATTCGATCCTTCTGTTTGCATTAGCTGATGGTTCGCTACGTAAAGTAAATGAACATCAGCGACTGATCGCGCTCTTGAAATGTTGTACTGCTTTGATCTGTCTCGACTCTTAAGTAGTACGTAAGGATTTTGTTTAACAAAACACATTAGAATAGAAAGTGCCTATTTTTAATTTTAAGTTAAAAATTTTAACTGTATCTACGAACGCAGTTTTTTTCTGTCAGTCCCGACGGATAAGTATGCATTGGTTTGGTGGCATGGTAGTAGTAATAAGTGCTGGATTATTATATTGCGTTAACTGGTCAGCATCCATTTACCGTAAATTCCAATGTAGTAAAGGGGGAGGTTTTGGTTTTTATCCATATAGTATTATAACTAGAGATTAACTATACAGGCACAAGCAGTAGTCACTAGTCAGCATCAGCATCCAGTTACAGTGGATTTACATAGCGAAACAGGATTATAAACTAACCTAAAGACACTATTTAAGAAGGAAATTCACGATTTTTTCATTCAAACCTAATCTAAATTAAATGAGATTAAATGATTATCTTCCCTCTTCAAACATAACCCTCACAAAACAAAGAAGGAAATTCGCGATTTTTTAATTAAACATAACCTAACAAAACACAATTTACCTAAAGAATTGCTTCTCTTCGAGCCTCAACCTCACCCAACCCAAAAGCAATTCTTTCTTGCAATAATTAACCTGTTTCATCTTGAACCTCAAGTCGACTTTCACCAAAACGTTATATTCTAATTTTATCATCCACTATGGATTTCCATAGCGAAGGGGGTCTTTCGTCTTATCCACGGTAAATGGATGTGCACCGCGTTAACTAATTCCCCAAGTAATGATTCATTCATTTATTCATTAATTAATACCAATATCCATGAGTAAATTAATGTTTAATTATTGGTAATATTAACGACTTATCAATCTGAATAACAATCTATGTACAAATGTTTCGGAGCAATTTCCTAGTAATATTGAAATTCAACAACAAAAAATCTGGAAAAATTACAACCGCTTCCACGTTTAGTTGTTTTCTCCGTTAAATATTTTAGTAATAATATTAGTTGAAAGTTGAAATGAATTTATATGTATAACGAGATTCACAGTTAAACTACAAACTACAACTACATACAACAACTAAAGATTTTGCCGAGTTTTGCGTAATCTGATCTTAAGCGAGCCAATTGTAAAGGAATTAAATTCAATTCTCTTTAAAATTACTTACATTAATTACAATTTTACAATATTTACAAAAGTTGATTGAAATTGTCATTGCGCTTATGTTTTGTATACGTTTTTAAATTTTTACATGTGACTTTTATCTTGTCATAAATTTGTTGCTAGAAGTCTTGTTATAATCACATTAGTCTCTTTTAGTACATTGTCAGCCATGTCTAATCTTTGATTTTTCACTACTCTATCTTTTAGACTAAAATGATTTTTAGTAAATATCTATCTAACAGCTTACATTAAGTAACCTAGCTTATCTTAATCTAACCTAAAAAATATTCATTTTCATTCATTCATTTTCTTATAACAAAAATTGCAAAATATTATTACAATATTAGCATGCAAAAGTATAAAAATTAACTACTTTCAAAATATAAATGTGAATGTAGATCATTATCATTAATGATAATTATCAAACGAGTGATGTGAATTTTCACTCGCTGAAGGTTGAGACAGTTGAGTCTTGATTAGTTGCTCATCGATGATGATGGTTACAGTCTTCTCAATTGGTCAGATCATGATTACGTTAAAGAGCATTGAGAAAAATTAGTTTAAGTACTGAAGGGGAGGAGATTCATAGCAGAAGAAAGCCTAAAAGCCAGAACAAAAAGCATTCATTTAATTAAATGTTGATAATGTAATTAATTACACCTGACTTAACAGTTTACAAAGTCGTATTTGTGGTTATTGAGTGAAAAAATGGTAATTCAATATTCAAGAAATTATTACCTTTGAAACTCAATTCTGCAGCAGGGGGCAACATAGCTAAATTAAGTTCGCCATCATCGCGAGATCATGTGCACGGCTTTCTTGTAAAAAGTTCAGGTCAGCTTCGGACGGTCCTGCAACCGGAGCATTGGGTTGGAAGACGAAGGAGGCTGTCAAATCGTAACTTTCTTGGGGAACGGGAATTACCGGAACCATCTCTGTGTAGATGTCCGATTGGTTTTCCGCCTCCGTTTCTTCGGCGCTCAAAGCGACACCTCCGATAACATAATTGACATAATTGTCCTTGAGATGAAACATGTTGAATGGATCAACATCAATTGCTTTAAATCCACTCTCGAAGGAGTTCAGAGCGTCAAACTGAAACGGAACTAACGGCAGCTTATCTGCCTCGCCCACCTCTTCACTCTCGCTAGTCAGCCTCTCTTCCTCTGCTTGTCGTGGATGCAGCAGCTCTAGCTTGGCAGCTAAATGCCATTTGGTGGGGGGCGGTGGCGCCTGAAATTCTGGTGTAATAGCAACTGGCAGCTCTGAACGCTCTGATAAATTCCTCTGCACAGAATTCCTGGCCAGTTTCTTTTTCTTAACAACTTTTGGTTTCACCATCTTGCCTCCGTGTTTCTTCTGACAATGAAGCCAAAGAGCGCTCTGGCGAGAATACGAGAGGTCACAGACGTGACATAGAAAAGGTTTCTCAAGAGTGTGAGTGGGCATATGTTGCTCCAAGTGAGCGTTTTGGCTGAAGCGATGATGACAGAAAACGCAGACGAAACGCTTCTTTAAATCGAATGCAGTTAAAGATTGCATCTTTGGTTTATCTTCATCATTCTCTGTTTGAAGTTTCTCCTTCTTGAGGGCAGGGGGGCTAATCTTGACAGGTTTCAGATCCTTTATGGTTTTTGAAGCAGCGGAAATGAACTGGTTGCGCATGCTCGACTTAGGACTTTCATTTTCAATCATAGAGAGTGACTTCCTTGGTGTTTGTTTAACTGTTCTGGGTTTGATTGAAGCAATGTAGTTACCACTGCTGGGCATCAGTGGTTTCGTTTCGACTCGCAGTGCCTGGCTTTGTGGCGTCTTACTTGATTGAGGCAGGGCTGCTGTCTTCGAATTTCTGGGGGTTAAAATGTTTAGTTTTTCAGGTGAATGAGAAATCGCTTTTGCCTGAGCTGTAGCCTGTTTTCTGTCATGGACGTAAGGATAACTAATTTCAACTTTAATTTTATCATTAGCGATAGATTTGCTTCGGGAAGGTCTTCGCGAGATTAAAGTTGCCGTCGTTTTCGGCGTGCCAGCGGAATTCGCACTTTTCATGTGCTTCTCTTCAACTTTGACACGGTAATTGTCACGTGCATTCGGTGGTGTAGGTAATTTTGTGGCGCCTGATGGGCAGCATTTCTTGATGTGCCTATTAAGTTCATAGCTGGTTACGTAGGCTTTGTCACAAAGTGGAGAGGGGCACTGGTGGGGTTTGGAATCATTGCTTGAGTGAAGCCGCGCACAATGTTGACGCAAACTTTTGGCAGAGGCAAATGTCCTATCCGGGCACTTTGCACATGTTAAATTTCCATTTTCCTGTGACAAGCGATGCGACTCCACTTCAAATTTCGTCTTCTTCTTTGGCTCAACTGCTTCAAATTTTGCAGCCTTTTGATGAGGAGTGTTTCGAGGAACTGAAGGAGCCTTTGGAGTTGTTGGAGACGTCTTCTTAGTAAATGATTGAGCACTCTTGGGAGGCGCTGGTGGCGTTTTCTGAGAAGCTCGAGGTGACCTCCGGATTGTTGGAGGCATCGAAAGCCGGATGGAAGCCGGTGTAGGGGCCTTGACCTCTATTGGCGATCGAGATCTTGTTCTAGATCTAGAGCAGACTTCAGAAGGCAGTTTGATCTTCCTTAGGACCACTGAGCAAGAAGGCAAACGTGACTTATCCACTTTTCCTGGATTTCCACTCTTCGCTTGGTTAATTTTATTGCGTGACCGACCACGAGTTTCCACTGTGTTTGTGTTTGTGTTTGGCGTTGATTGGGATTGACTTGTCTTAGTTTCGTGGGTTTTTTTCAGGTGATTGATCAAACCCGTTGTCGTAACAAAACTGTATCTGCACAACAAGCATTTGATACCTCTGCCGCCACGATGGCTTGTTTCGTGGTCGTCTTTTTCCGCTTTTGACAAGAAAAGACTTTCGCAGTATTGGCAAACCTTAAGCGTTGTGCGAATCGTTTTTGCACAATCGTGCGACTTTCCTCTGCCTCTACTTCTGGTCTTCATGGTGAGCTGTTTGCGTCTTGATGAGTGATGCACAGCTAATGCACATCCGAGACGAGTCTAAAACAAAGACAAACAACACATAAAAAATGATGCAAAACTTCGCAAAACATTAATACAAATTCACCGCGAGGGTTTATGGGATGTGTAAACGATCGAAGGTTAAATAATTACTAATTACCTTTGCCACTTTTTGATTATTAAGTACAGTACCTACTGATTAACTGATTGTTCGAACTTGGAAGTTTTCTGCTCTCTGTTTGTGATAGGATGATATCTAACAAATTAACACATTCATACGATTAGTTAGACTTTTGCGGCGTGTTTTTGAATAATGAATACAATGACAATTATGTTATGGTTAGTTATGAAAGTAATGTGAGTTAGAACTCGAAAAAAGTTGGTTTTTAGTTTTTGTCAAGTTAATGTAGAATAATAATTGAAGATCGATTTCTCATCAGTTAAAAAAATACGAACGTGAGACTGTTAGACTTACCAGATTGATTATAAGAAAGTTATAGTTATGAAAATAGTTAGCTTTAGTTTAGTTAGCTTTACAAAACTCGAATTATCTTCCACTCTTCTGTCTTCTCTTTTGCTGTTGTTTACTTCCACAATGCAAGAACAACATTGAGCGAATCAGACGGGAACGGGACATGAGAAAGAAAAGAAGCGAATGCAAGAGGTTTCTCGTGTAAATTCCCATAAAGATCCAGTGCAGGCAGTTCGATTTGGTCCACGAACGAAAAAAAAAGAGATCAAGGAAATAGCCAAAATACATGTGGAGTGGACTTTCGGGCTCATCCAATTCCGCTTGACTCTATCACATCATGATAAGTGTCCAGAAATAGAGGGAAATGAAATGATGACATGATAATGATCAATATCATTTATTAACTTTTAGGCTAGTCATTATTCAACTTGTTAATTCATAGTTAACTAAGGAGAATTAGCTAGTTGGGTAACGGGCTGATTTCTGATTCTTATTTCATTGTGTATGAAGTGGTCTTCGGCTGCTGGAGCACATTGCCTCTCTGGTCCCTTCAAAAGACGTGCTTCCAAAGGGCAAGCAGACACTTAGAATGAAAATGTTCTTTTATATCGTCTTTGTTGTTGTTGTTGTTATTGTAGTCTAGATGTCTAGATAAAATTAGTTACTCTCAAATTAACAAGTAACTGGCTTTCGTCAATAATTATGTGCTTTTCTTTTTCGCCTTTGCCTGTATCATTTAGCTGATGAAATAGGAAAAAGGAAGGAAAAAAATTCATATTATTTAATTATTAATGGCCACTACGGGTTTATGTACTTCTGGTTTATTTCTTAATAGATAATTGTGGAACCGTTGGAAAATTAAGGCGCTTTTGCATTGGTTTGAAGTATGGAGGACTTCAAATTAAGTAGGAGGGAAATGCCGCCTCCGGCAAGTAGGTTGTTCGCACGTGCTCATGCTGAAGGTTCGAACAAAATTGAGATTGGGTTTTATCGACAAAAAGTGGATGAATACGTGAATAAGGTAAAGACAAATTAACTCGTTTAATTTAAGATGAATGTTATGCCGATCCAAGATTTGAAATTGTCAACTTAAGCATTATTTAGTGTCTTACAGTGATTTTTTCAATTACTATTACAGCAAGATTATAAATCTGCTTGCTTCTGGGCGGACAAGTTGGTCGTGATGAACCATGGCGCCCTCCGGGATGTGCACAAGCTCGTGGAGGTTTTGTGTCTCTGTGGCAAGTACCAACGTGCACTTAATGTTTTGGAACAGTATAAATGTGAAAAGGTAAGATAATTATCTTTTACCTACGACAGTTAGTACATGTAAAAAAAAATTTTTGAGCAGTATTTTGTTTAAGTCTCTAACTCATAAAATTGCGTCGTTTATTTCTTCCAGATAAATCTTCACTTTCGTTGGCTCACTGCCCGGTGCCTGTACCTGTCAAAAGAATTTCAAAAGGCGTTGAATGTTCTTAACGCAGAAGACATGCCACAAGCAGGCCGTTCGACTTCGAACTGGCAACCTAAAGATGGCTTCCACACTGTGAGTTTTATTTACAAAGCCAGATAAAATTGATCGGGACCAGGAGCAAGAAATTATCTCGTGCATTTTAGTAATGGTTCTTTTAATCATTCCAGATTCAGAGCCAGGTTTACCTGCTCAAGGGAAAGATCTACCTAGCGTTGCTGATACCTAGTTTAGCTGCAAAAAACTTGACAGATGCTTTGAAGGCAAATGTGTACTGTATTGAAGCGCTGGAGTTGTTAACTCAGAACGAGCTTTTAAAAGCGTTCGAAGGTAATTGTTCAAAGACATTAAAATAACGAAGAAACTATGGTCAAACTAATGTTATTCTTTTAATCACATCATACGACTCATTATTTATTTTATTTAGAAAGTCAGTTACTAAAGAGTCTTACACCGGAGATGTGTCCAAACAACGATTTTGAATTGGTGGAAAACTTGTGGGAATCACACCTGAAAAAATCCACTGCATTTAAAAAAGTGGAGCAATGTGACAGCGACAGCGACGACAGCTCCCCAACTTTGGCTGACAGTCTCGATGTTCTAGCCACTGAGGCGGAGCAATATTTTTATAATTGCGATTTCAAGTCATCGTATGATGTCTGTTCCAAGTAAGATGTATTATGAAAAATTTTCATTGAAAATGTAAGCCAATCACATCACGTGAATGAATAAACTATATCAAATGATAATTGGTACTGCTTGACGCCTAAACAGGATTTTAAAGAAAGATCCATACCATGGTGCTGGTTTAAAAGTATTCATCGGTTGTTTGTTTGAAATGAAGAAGACGGCAGGTAATGAAAGACAAAATAAAAATGCCTCATTTACGTTTATTAAATATTAACGCATCATAGTAAATTATTACTGTTCTGCTTACAAATTTGTAGAATTATACAAACTGTCGCACAGACTGATGAGAGTTTTGCCAGAATCTACAGTTGCATGGTACGCTATGGGGGCCTACAGTTATGTCATTGGTAAGATCTATTTTGGACCACTAAAACGTAAAACTTTCCACAAAATTAATTGTAATTAATTGTGACTAATGACTTTTTGTTATAGACAAGCATGACCCATGCCGAGAGTATCTTAACAAGGCTGTCACAATTGACCCCTTTTACGGTCCTGCATGGATATTACTCGGGCATTCTTTTGCTAAACATCATGGCAGTGAAAAGGCAACGGAAATGTATTGTAAAGCAAGTCGGTTTATGCCGGGGTAATCTTATGAAATTATTACGTCAGATTTAAAATATTTGTAAATATATTATTACTACTATTACTATTTTTTATTATTTCCGTCTTTCTTTACTAAAACAAAGGTGCCATGTGACAATGTACCACGTTGGGGTTGTGTATAGTCGCGCTTTGCAATCTGAGTTGGCTTTAAAGTTTTTTGAACCAGCATTAAGGATGACTGGAATTGCAATGGATCCATTTATACTCCATGAAATGGGCGTCGTGAAATTTAATGAGAAAAAGTACGTCACATTATAGACAAAATTGAGATACCAAATTGAGGCGCTATAAATACCAAATTTAATAATATTAATGTAGGTATGAAGAAGCCATTGGGATTTTAATAAAATCGGTGGAGCTTGTGGAAAAGGTCAATCCAAAGGCGAATCTTTTCAAGGTGGAGCCCTTTTTCAACAACTTGGGTCACTGCTGGAGAAAACTTCGTCAATACGACCGTGCTTACAAATGTCATAAAAAGGCACTTCAACTCTGCCCTCATATGTCGACAAGTCATACCGCGATCGGTTTTCTTCATGCGCTTACGGGAAGGTCTGATTTGGCTGTTGAATCCTTTTTACGAGCTGTTGCGTTGAAAGCTAAAGACCCATTCACTAAGAAAATGCTGGATCTATTCATGGACATACATACGCTTCAGTACAAGGCGGTAAATGATGATGGTAAGTCTTACAATTAAAACCGATATTTTGAAACACATCGGCAAATCGAGCATTACTCTTTGGTTATTGTAAGTGTTTTTCAATTCACTAAATAGACGAAATCGAACCAGAGGATTCATCCTCACTTGATGATTTGTTTAAATCAACATCAGACCTGATGAAGAAGGAGAAGAAATGGTGGAGCAGGAAACATATTAAAGCATTAGGCGCTGGGTCTTCAAAATAGGCACATTTACATTAAGGTATTTATCATTGTATTTGTGAAGCGCTGGGCTTGTTAACTTGTACTTGTGTCATGTGAATTTAGGTTCTTTGAAGGTGGCGAAGAAGGCATTCAATTCATTTACATATAACAATATTACAAATATAAAAATCCAAAAACATAAAATCGATGTAAATTAAATGTAATGTAAATTTACAATGTAAATAAAATGTGGTGCATGATTTGTAAGGCTGATGTGATGATTAGTTTAAATATAAATCATATAATTATATACAATTTTTCAATTACTTGCAGGCAGATAGGCAAAACTCTAACCTGAGGCTGTTACTCTTCTTTTACTTGTGTTGTGATATTTTTTGACATATTTTTATCCATTTTACTTTTATACACGACTGCCCGTAAGGTAGAACTTAATTCTATCTCAACTTAAGGTTCTTAGCTTCATTATTTTCATAGGGGCAGGGTACAAAAGTGACAGCACGTTTAAGTGGCACATTAGCATCCGAAGTTTCATTGACGAAGCAGAATTATTCTGATTTATAAATGTATGTCAATCTCACTTGCTTTGAGATGGATGAACAATGAACAAGTTAATCTTTCCTGTGCGCTTTTGGTTACTGGTGATGTATCTAACATTCAACATGCACGCATAAAATCTCGCTACGATAGTGCCATTCATATGCAAATCTTGCTTATCATTAGGGAAAGGCACAAAATGCTTTATTTTTGACCAACTGAATGCTATATTTTCCGAAAATTATGCTTTATTATGCTTTTTTAAAATAATTCATTTCAGTGCTTAA
>VYYJ01005303.1:0-11394 GCA_021029165.1 Cyphoderus albinus
TGCATTTTATAATTCAGCTTTCAGTTTTTCCAATAACTTAGATAGACCCAAATTGTGTCGATTTAAACAAGAATGATTTGATATTTTGATAACCGTATATTATATACGGTATATATGTAGTAAAACTGGGTTTTAATTTTACAGAGTTTTATTGTTAAACAATTTTCGTAATCGTTAATGTTTGGTGTATTCTCTATATGTATATATTTTTTAAACATTTCAATAGATTTGAGTTGATAGAATTTTGTTGCATGACGCATGCATGGTAAACATATCTCCTTTTCACACTTCGGAGAATGTAAAAGATTGTATATGAAACCGTACTTTCTTTTGATTTCTTACTAATTCGCAATTGTCGTACACACTATCATTCGAACTCTTAATTAACTAAAAACTGTTTTCGAATTCTTTTGCAGAATGCGCACCAGAGTCAGCCCTTCTCCATGGTGGGTGTGTATCACAATGCCCTCAGACTTTTTACGTGCAAAGCAGAGGTCAACCAAGTCTTAACGAAGGTTCAGATTCGTCGAACAACATTCACTACGTGTGTCTTCCTTGTCATTACTCATGTCAAACGTGTTCTGGTCCAAATGACGATGAATGCATAACATGTCACGAAGACGCGAAACTGCATCGCGTTTCTGTGGAGTCAGACCCAAACACAACCACTGATAAAGCCCATTGTTACCCCACTCAATTACTCGACACGTTAAGCCGAAGCGACGTGTCGCACCGGATTCTCTTAGCCGTAGTAGCAGTTAGCGTAGTTTTCATTATTTTCATGCTGACTTTCCTCTGCTGTGATTGTTGTCGAAGAGGTCGGCGTTCTGGAGTTTACAAGTCTGGTTTTGAGCATGAGCACGATAAGCCTGGCTGGCTGATCAAAAAGGGTCAAAGCCAACCGTATGAGCGGATCGCTCGAGAAGAAATGGATGAGGATGACGATGATGAGTTTGAATACTATGACGCTTATCATTCCAAAACAGCACGAAATTTAGGTGACCGACGGCCACAAAATAAGCAAACACATTTGGAACTAATTAGTGAGGATGAGGATGACGACGGTGGGTTCGAGAAGTTAAATACTGATTTTAATAGAAGTGGAGCCGTGTCAGAAAGAAAAGGAAACCATGAACAAAGCAATAATAGTGAAGCTTCCCGTCTTTATAACTTACACCACTCTGGTGCAGGTGTGCATAATGTGATCCCTCCCAAAGTGCCATTAGTACTTCCAGGTAGTAGTAGGAAAGTGGGTGAAAGTAGTTTGGATTGTGATCAGGCCGACCAAGGCCCTTTAGTCTAAATTAATTATTCAAATCATTCCAATGTTTTTGGTTAATAGGTCGTCGATGGCAATTTTCGTACAGTCAACATAAAATGCAGAACAGGTATAGTGCACTTGAAATTCCATGTAGAAAGATGCGTATTTCGGGTACTAATTTTAGTGGAATAGGAACAGTTAGGTATGATAATCCAATTGCATTCAAAAGACTGCAGAGTGGCCTTATTTCAGATTGTACAAAGTATAGTATAGAGTACATCCTTATTTATAAATAACGTAAGCAATTTCATATAAAACGACCAGTTTGCATTTCGTTTTTAATTTTAAGCGATTTTAAAAATATCTTTCAAATAGTTAGTAGTAGTTTTTAAAGTAATATTCAAATTCATGAAATAAAACGTTAATCTTGTAGGTAGTATTATGCCATACAAAAATTAGGCAGTATTCTTCAATTCATCTTCCTAATAATTCCTATTTAATTTAATAAGTTTTTATTTAAAATGTTTTAATTCCTCACTTTCAGTCAAATATTGTTTAGTTAGAGTTTAGAGACATAAAAGCGCGTAAGAATATATATTATGTTAATAGCCCAATTAAAGCATATCACGGCAATCACGATGCAAATACAAGTAGGTGAATAGAAAACATCCTTAATATTCGCGATGCGAAGGCATATTCAATAATGTCACATCTACCAAGAATTTGTGTGTGGATATAACATAATTCCCGTTCTGTGACATTTACGCATTTACATCATACCTTTCAAAATAGTGTACTCAACTCATTGATTTTTGTTCGTTGTTGTTGTGATATATCCACTGGTATAATTTGTCCCATTTTACTTGTGATGCCAGCATTTTATTGCAAGCGTAATAATATTATCATTGTCGTTTTCAATTACAGTTGTTTGATGCTCTTCTGTGAAGTGTTTTTAGAAAACTCAAAACCAGAAGTTTGAAAGTTGAAGCTAACGTGATAAAAAGTTGTTATTAAACAGCACAAAATGTATGTATACTTGTTGATCCAAAATTAAATAAAGTTTATTGAATTCAGAATATAATCGTCATATTTTGTGTACAAACCAGATTTTACTTTTAGTTTAATAAGTTTAAGTTTCATCAATGACCTTTCAGCGAGGTAATATTTTCAAATTACATATGTATTAGCTTATTTCAAAATGTAAAAACTATAAAAAATACTGCGCCCCGGAGCCTAGTTAAATCGACGAATAACCATGTCACATTCCTCCAAATCCTTGATAACCTTCTTTCGCATGTAGAAAATTGGACAGTCACGGCTATTGGGAGAAAGAATAAAAATTATTATGAAATCTCGTTTTTATTTCTCCCAAGTTTATGTGTCAATATTTAAAAACATATTTGTAAATACCTGGTGCACAAGATATCTTCATGTAAAGATCCCTGACACCTTTGGCATTGTGACCAAAGACGATTAAACTTGATCTGAAACTCCGACAATTTGATACATTCTGTCATGTAGAATTCTGTTTGCTTTGGTAAGCAGTGCTCGCATAATGCATTTGTTTCATCCTTGAGAACAACTTTACATCCGACACAGGTGGCTATTTTCTTCGTAAACTTTGCGAGGGCACTAACTTTGGAAGTGACGAGAACCTTCCGTCTAGTGTGATCGCCACCTGAAAGAATTGAAACGATTTTAATGAATTTCCTCATTTCATTGGTTAAACAGTACAAAAAATATGACTTACGAAGCAAATCAGATTCTGTCCTTTCTCCCAAAATTGGTTCAAATATACGGACCAGAGGTTTGCTCAATTGATTCTCCAGGTAATACTCTGCATCAATGGGAATGTTATTTTCAAGCACGTAAATCGGATCCTCGGCCTTCATATAGGCTGGTGTCCCCTTCGCGGCTGCTATGATCACGTAAGGTACCCGATCTCCCAACTTTGGCGCTGTACCCGCGTCTCTCTTTTTCATTTTATTAGCAAGTTCGACGTGAGCCTGCTTTGCCGCATACTCTTTCTCTGTCTTCGTCAACTCCTTTGTTATTACCAGTTGAGAAATATCCATCTTATTCATTAGCAAATCTGCAATAATGCTTTTCGCGAAATCTACAGCGCCATAAGGATCTCTTTTGACAAGAATTCGTTCCAAGCAGGTATTGAGCACATTGGCGACCAACGGACAATTATCTCTTCGAACGGTCTCTAATCCCTTGCAATCCATTTTGTCATGTATTTCAGGTTTGGTAAAATACAAGCCAGCGTAACGCTTTTTGTTTATTAGAAGATATGGGAAGTAGACTTTTTCAAACTCTAATTTGATCGGGCTAATGAACTTTTCAGAGACGACCGCAGCCGCCTTATTCCCAAGCACCATAGCCTCTGCAACAGTTTTCACTCCAAATCGTACCATAACTGAATCCGTGTCTCCATAGATGACCTTTGCGTCATGATCGTACCCATTCTCCACGCAGTACTCTTTTTCCACTTCATTCTTCGTTTGTTCAATCATCATTCGCCCGAAGGACGTAACGCTTTGACTTATTTCTAAACATGGTAGTTTACCCACTTGTGCTCCAGTAAATCCATAAACTGAGTTAGCACTGATTTTCAACGCCAACTGACGACCGTCTAAAACTTTCCTTCTGAAAGGATCTTTTTCATTCTTGAGGTCGGTTTTAGCTCTCTTCCTGGCTGCCAAAAGGTCTTCCAAAATCACAGGTAAAATTCCCTTTCGAACAGATGTCTTTACAAAGAAATTGTTGGAAGGGGTGCGGATAAACTTGTCTGGGTCCATTGAATTAGTTTGATTCGGTCGGAGGAGCGTGGTGTAGCATAAATTATGCGCCATCATAATGCTGGGATATAGAGACGTGAAATCCAAGGTAGCAATCGGTACGTCATAGTACCCACGTTCAGGTTCGATTACCGTCGCTCCTTCGAACTGCTCATCGCTGCCTGTTCCTTGGTAGGTTGGCATAATATAATCATGCTCCTTTGCCTTCCGCAGGAGTTGGGAGACGACTTTAATTTGCTGTCCTCTGGTGAGTAGATAATGCAGGGGAACTCCTGTGACCCTAGCCATTTCCATGTAGTTAATGATACACATGAGCTTGTCAAGCAACCGTAAAGGAAGCAGTGCATCTTTAAGACAGTATACTGCCAAGCGACGTCTGGTTTGTTCGTTTCCGTTCTGTAGGTCTGTAATGATCGAATGATGCACATCTTCTTTCTGTTGGCCCAAGAAGTGGAAACTGACAGAGTTGAGAGTGTAGGACCTCAATTTGTAGTCTCGAACCAGTACTAGAAGGAGATCAAAAATGACCCGACCCTCAATGTTGATGGATTTATTTTCACGGCGACCCATTTGCTTGCTTTGAAGGACAACATCTCTAGCTGCTGATTTCATGTGCTTGATTCGTCCCAGGAAGTGAAAATTAGCTGCTTTCAAATGCGTCGCACGATTCAGGAGGTACCACAAATCGAAGTTATTTATATTATAACCAGTTATCAAATCTGGATCGACCTTTCGCATAAATTCCCCCCATGCTTGGAGTAACTCCGTTTCTGATTCATAACTTAACACATGAGCTTCCATTATGGGGGCGCAATTTTTTAATGTAAATATTGTTTTAATGAAAGGCTCGGATTCTCCTTGTCGAACAACCATATTGGCAATCTGGATTACGGGATCTTTGTCCGGTTCAGGAAATACTCCTTTCCTGCCTGCGCATTCAATATCGAACGACAAGATACGAAACGGTGCTACTTTTGACCAGTCTCCATCAGGGGAATGCGAGATCATCTTATCGAAAGCAATGTCCGCCTCTATTTGACACCTTGAAGTTGCACTGAATCCTTCTGTAATTTCTGTATAAAACAAACACAATTTGCAAATATTATGAAACTGAAACGACATGTAAAATACAACTAAAAAGCACTTTCAACGTGTTGCAAGGTTCCTTACCATCTGGAGACTTTATAAGCTCAGTATTACGGACCGTATATTTTCCAGCAGGTAGCTCAATCCAATTGCAACCGACAACATCTCTATCCACCATAAATCTGGACTCAAAGTCCAAATTTGATTCGTACGCTTGGTAAGCACAGTTACCGAGCCCCGCTACATACACCTCAGACTTTTCTAGAAGCCTTTTAGCAGGAGCAATCAATCTAGCACAGAAGAAAGTAATTTATTTAGTTCTTAAATAAAACGTTGAATAAAGTGTAGATAAATATTTATTTTTAAAATTTGCATACTTGGGAATAGCCAGTGTAATCTTAGCAAACGGAACCTTCTCATTCCCGTGATATCCATAAATGTTCATTTTATAAACAATTTCAATCATTAAAACCGGTTCAATAATTTCCTGTTTGTTGGAGCGCATGTCTTTGAAAAGAGCTTGATTCAGAGACGATTTCAGATCTCCACAATTCGACGCGGTGAAATTGTGTGGAACCGACACGTAAAAGTAAGGACAAAATCCATGGACATGACAGCAAACCGAGCGCCCATCTTCCGTAACTCCGAACAGTCTGATTGTATTAATTAAATGGTCACGAGATTTTATTAATTTCCAATTCCATTAAAGTAAAACTCGAAAACATGTGAATGCCTAAAATACCTGATCACAGGAACTGGACCAATTTTTGCTCCCGGCATCTCAGGCACTGGCTTCGAATTGATGTAATGGTCGACATCTATCTGTTGAAATATCAAATTGACCTTCTTTGTCGAAAAGTTACTGTCTACAGCTGGTCTTTCCCATGAGCCATAAGTAATTGACTTTGCTGTTTCATCTTCTTGGCCCATTAAGCCAGTCATGTCATCATCCAACATTTCACTGTCCTCCATAAAAGCTACGTCCATCTCTTCAGTATCCATCATGTCGTCGTCATCGTCCGCAGGACGTGATTTCTTCGCCATGTTGTCTCCACCTGCGGATGCGGACGACCCTTGCTTCCAAGAAGCGCCTCCCGTTCCGCCTCCGCCGCCACCAGCAGTCCCTGCTCCGGGTTTTCTTTTACTCCACTGTGACATTTTTCGAACTAACAGACAAATTATAGTTGTATGAGAGAAGTTGTAATCACTATCGAATCTATGAAACAAACAATCTTCAGTTATATTTATAACTACATAACATCAGTGATGTTACATCACTTACAGTTTAAAAAGTCATACGAAGACACTCTACTGGAAATGGTGCATGAAAGAGATTTAATAGATACATATATTTATTCTGCGCGATCTTAATGGCCTGTTAGTACACAGAACTAAATGCACACCTTGAATGATAAAAATGTTTAAAGTGTCACTTAAATTAAAAGTTAATTCACTATTCACTGAGTGAGTAAATTTAACTATCCAATTAATAAGATAGGATAAAATAGAATACAAAAATTATTAATACATCTTTTTCGAGTATTTAGGCAAGCAATGCAAATGCGATTCTTTCTGATTCTAGCTTCAAGCTTCCTTTTTTGCTTTGGTCTTCACTGAAGACTCTTCAGTTGTCAGTGCAGTGTTCAGTCAGTCAGCTCAGCTCAGACTTTACAAAGGGTTTGATTGAGATAAGAAAACACAAGAAAAGACATTGCGCCTTTGGGAGCAAGCCCGCCGCTAACCTTTAGATCTCGTTGTTCTTTGTTCCCCGTGAACCAACTTACCCCAACGGCGTTTCTAAATCCCAAGCGAAACAAGCCGATTCCTAAATTAACTAATTGTGAATCTGTGTGTGACGAAGAATTATTGGGAGAGTGACTTTAACTTTAATTGTTACAGTTTTAGTCGGATAGAACCCAAACTCGATTCTATTCTACATACTCACTAATACGATATGCACACAGTGATGATACAATGATGACTTCTGATCACGGATTGTCAAGGATATGTAAGAGCTGTAAAAATCTTTTTGGTAAAAAGTTGCTGCTGTTTTTTGTGATTTCCAAATGTTATGCTATATCATTTCACAGATTTTTATTTCAGTGGAAAGCTGAACATTTGCCTACGTACGTTTGGTATTGTGAATATTATGTGAATCCGATTCGGATACCTGGGGAAAATAGGGATATGAACAACATACGTGCACCTCCAGCAGCGCCAATTAGAGGCACAGCACCTCCAGGGCCAATCAGAGGAACAGCACCTCCAGGACCAATTAGAGGTGCCCCCACTCTAGGACCTCGGGCACTGCCTCCTCAGCAATTTGGTCCACCAGTGCAGCAGCAGCCACAGCCTCAATCGCTTCCAGGAAAACCCCCAGATCCATCAACAAAACCAGGAGGAGGAGGGGAAGGTGCAAGTGAAGCTAAAGTACCCCCTAAAAAGAAGCAGAATTTCTCTCGCCAAAGTCAGCATTCAAAAGAGTTAATCAAAGCGTTTAGACCAATTAAATACTTCCTTACAATCATAGGTCAAATGCCTTTTGTAATAAAGCCGAAAGTAAGCTAACTACAACCAATAACTACTTTTGTTACAAAAGTTTTGTATATATTGTCACAAAATGGTTAAATTATAATATTAATTTGCTAATTTACTAAAACCTATATCCTTTTTAGAGAGACGGGACTTACTCATTCAAGTTCCAGAAATGCAGTATCGCCGTCCTCATTTACTTTCTCATGTTTTTCATTTCCTTTTCGTTATATTGTGGAATTACACTGGGAATATTGAGCTTCATCCTAGGCTCTATTTTTAGTTACATCCAACCCACACACGATATCATGTAATGTAAAAAGCATTATATTATAGTAGATAAATAATTAGCCTTTTCCTTTATGATTCTTACGTTTAATTTTATTTTCTTGCATTTGACTCAATTATAGTGTGAAGGATAGAGAAACAAAAGAAGTAAATCTGATGCTCTGGGAAAGGTACATACATACACATAACTTTTAACATACGTTGGGTTTGGAGAAGAAATTTAAATTTTTAAATTCAATGTTTGGATATAATTTTAAAGTTTAACTTTTAATTTAGATACATGGTCCGCCATGAAATGGTCGCCATCATTGTCGTTTGGTCGTGGTTGACAGTTTCCTGTGCAGGAAGCTTATACATTGTCACTAATTCGAAGTACTACGTCCATTACATGAACTACTTCAACCGAGTCGTTCAAATAATGGACATGGACATGACGCATGGAGTGGGCGCCTACATCTTTTTTAACAATCTTCTCACCCTCTCTGTCGCTGCTATGTTAATTGCCACATTCACCTTAGAACAGTTTACTGAGCAATATTCTGCCGTTCAGGATATCTCTTACGTCATTGCCAACTTTATTTTTCGACTCTTCAATATAGAAATTAAGAGCGAAAAATTCGAAGAGTACGAGTTTTACTTTAAATTATTAGGTCTGCTTATCATCATCTACGCGTTATTCGGGTCCAGAGCGAATGTCATTCAGTTCCTGTTCTTCAGTCAGTTATTAAAAAATGGCAGCAAAATTTGGAACGAGCGCCTACATAAAGTTCTTAATCACGGTAAAACACTATAATATAATGAGTGGTTTTGCAAAACAATTATTACAAACCGCTTTTAAAATGTAATAATTCATGGATGAAACATAAATATTTAAATATTCCACGTGAACCTCGTTTTATAGAAAAACCTGATGAAGAGGACACGGAAAATAAAAATCAAAATAATCGACGGCTGGAGGCTAAACTAGTTTACAAGGATCACTTAATGCTTGTCCAATTATATCAAATGACTGAAAATGTATTCGGGACTATTCTGTTTTCCTACTACAGTCTAACGGTACATACAAACAAGTACCTCGAATACACTTAACTGATTCAACTTCAAAATAAGCAGTTAGGGCGAGTTTGAAGTTTGGTCTTTGACCACATGAACTAAATTCAAAAATGTTTCTTTCACCTAGATCGTATCAGTTGTAATGGAACTGTACCACCTCGCATCACTCCAGGGGTTTGGAACTGAGGCTATAAAGATTGAAGACAAGAACCAAGATAAAGAGGCACTAGTGAGAAGTATGAAAATTGCTGAAGGTGTTGTGGATAACGATGGTGACAAGGCGGTCCTCAGCACGGCTGGTGTTTCATTTATTTTGCTGGGACAAAATTTATATTTCTGCTACATAACGACTGTGGATGCGGCAAAGGCTTATGAATTCGTGCGTTGCTCATATTTAGAATTTGAATTCAATTATGCCTTATTTGATTTGACATTTGACTGAACTTAACTCTAATTGTTTCTTCAGGCCATGAAAGGGTTTGATACTTTAAGGCGACATGGACTTATGTTCTGTAAAGATAAGACAGACAGAAACTTTGTAAGTTGTGTTCTTTCTAAGAATATAACATTTTGTCACATACAAAGAAACGCATAAATGGCCAACTAACCTTATCCACTCAATCTTTACGTTTTAGGTTCTGGGTTTGTACTTAAGTTTTGCCAAAAACAACCCGCTGCAATTATCAGCCGGAGGATACTTTGCTGTCAACAAGATTTTACTAGTCACGGTAATGAGCAGTGAAACTAATCTGGTTTAAAATCTCATTTCTATACCGTGTAATGAAAAGCGTTTCTTGAATTCTTGTTTAGATGGCTTCAACAATGGTAAACTGGGCGATTTCGGTCTACCAAACAAAAGTTGATCAGTGGAAATGATTGAATATGCAGTTAATAATAAAAGTTTCATTGTTTTTAAGTGTCAGTAAATATATTATGTAAAGTGAAATCGTGTTAAAAGCTGCAAATTTTTCGGTTTAACAGAATAATTAAAGTTATTGTATGCGCATTAAAAATACACGTAAATCGCTTTGTTAAGATTTCTTGTCGGAATATCGTTCATCGTTACGGTTTTAATATTCTGTGAAATTGATAGTTGTCTTCATTCAATGAAGCTCCCACTAGTGAGTGAATATTTAATTTTATTGATAATCTAAGAGACATTTAATACTGATCAAAGTGTATTTACCATGTACAAATAAATTCAAATTGAAAGTGGATTTTTAAAACAAGTGAAGACAAACTCCAGTTTAAATACAAAATCGAATTCCAAACATTTAAACTGATAAAATGATTCCTCCAAAAATTCCTTGACTTAATTTGTTAATATAAAGTTGTTAATTAGGACACGAGAAACGTTTCATATTTAACTCCTCTCTACTAAAAGAGAAAATGACAAATTAATCCTTTTGTATGTTGACAACACTGCAAGAGGTCATTTTCCTCTTTCTGGTTCCATTATTCGCCCGTTTAATGGTTTTTTAGTGCTTCATCGATCTCGGGGATAAGTTGCTTCAGTTTTTGGTACTGCGTTGCTGACAGACTTATACCTGCAGCACACAAATCGAATAAGATGTAAGACAAAAAATCTTGCTTTAAAAATCATTGACCGCACCGGCACGGCATAATTTGTAATGTCTACTAATGACCAACTAACCTTTTCTGCCTGGTTTGAGATCGCCCGATTTCGGATCTTCGTAGAACTCTCTAATGTCAACGTATACTTGACCTTTAAATTCATTTAGCCTGACTTGGCGTTTCTTGTCCAAGACCCATGACGTTTCGCCTCCGTCGCCTCCTCCTCCTCCACCTGAAGACGACGATTTTTTGGAAGACGAAGACTTTTCCTCTGTCTTGGCCTTCTTTGGGGGAGGATTTCTCTACGGAATCATTTCAATTATTTATCAATTTTTGCACATTTTGAAATACATCAATATCAATAATTAAAATTGTTGTAATTATTTGTAGCTAAAATTAAGCGTCTTTTCTCAGTTTAGTTTTCTGTAACTTTTTGAATCTTTTTTTGTTACTTACATCTTCCGGTCCCGATGATGAGTCGGAATCTGAAGAATCCTCCAATTTTTTATTTTTTGGCATGTTAAAAACGGTTGCTTTTACTGCTGCTATTAAGACTGACTACTGCCGGTGACGACTTCTGACCTAAGAAATTGAGAAAACGGGTTACGGTTGTTAGATTTGATAAATATATTATTTTAAAAATTGATAGTTTAACTCCGTTTCGGAAATTCGATTGAATTAAATAAGAAAAAACAATTATTATTACAGCTTTAAAAGTTTCTCTATCAAACCACTCTTTCCCTTCTTCAATTCAATTCCCAATCCACCAGTATAAAAAGTCGTTAATAAAATTAA
>VYYJ01005304.1:0-11393 GCA_021029165.1 Cyphoderus albinus
AAATTGAAGCTATGGAGCTGATAAGTCACATATGCAAAAACTAGCTCTATTCTTAAATAACAACACGGGTAATTAAATATTTTAACCATGTAACATTAAAGTGTCAATACCTTTTGTATCACGCTATCACTTTTTAAATTAATTTTAATCTTGTAAACTGAAAATGTGGATAGCAAGATTTCGTTGTAATCTTCCTGCTCTTGACACTTGACATTTCAACAACCTTAACAGTGATGTTATTTACACCATTTACTTGTCGTCACAAATCACAATCCGGTCACTTTTCCAGAAATAAATGATACCTAGATATGCTGGGGACACAACACCCGATGGGCAAACTGATTCAGTTGAATCACTTTGCACTTGAGCAAAGTCAAATACTACGCGAAACGCGAGGAATTAATTCTTTGCTGCTGTGCTGCTACACAAATTAACTTTGGCCTAGTCCTACTTTAACCGCGATCATAATAGAGCAGAGGCTTAACAAAGTTTAACAAAAACACGCACGCAAAAACAAACCTTTGTCAACATTATTATGGAAATCGATTTTTAACTGATAATTTACGTTTTCCTATATCAAAGAGATGACTAAAACGTAATGAGTGTGTGAGATAATGTTGTGTTTTGTGTTGGTTGGGAACAAATACCTAAGTACATATTCATTTTATATGTTCTTATCTTGGTTTGAGTTTCCTACCCAATCATTGATAAACTGAATTGGTAGTTGATATCTACACAACGATTGCCTGCTGACAAAGGATTGTAGATTTAATAACTCAAACGAGTCATCAAACGTCAATCAGAGATCACCTAATTTCATCAACAATGTAAATCATTAATGTGGCTAAAGGAAAATATTTATAAAATCATTGCTGCTTGCAAGATGAGTTGAATCCACTTAGAATTTCCTTATTGTCCGCCACCGTTTAAGAATATTCTGTAGAAATATTGCAAAGTCAGATTTTCTGAAATGCGCTTACAAAGCTTGAAAAATCGATAATATCAAGAGCAATTAAACATGAAATACCACAGTGGTTTGCAAATTTTCTTCGACTGGAAAGGTTTGTGTTTATGAATATTGAGTTTCTTCATTTCTGTGGAAGCTATGTAAATAAACAGACTGAATGAAGTCAGTCCGCAGACGCAGAACGCTTCACTTTGACAAGCATGAAAATCTCAAATTACATTCTTGTTGGTTAATTTATGATTATTTAAAAAGCGACCTTAATGCAGAGACAACAAAATTCTGCAACAGGATTGAACCGATATTTACATGCAGATGTGTTAAAAAACAAACCTACTTTTAGGGTTTGAAATTCAATACATGAATAAATGTGACATGGACATGGATAATGGGGTTAAATTTCAAATTCGGCAAATTTTCTTTTGTTTAGTATTGCCAGTTTGGGTAGGCCATGAATATTCCATGACAGACGTTTTAAGGATAGATTGCTAGCCTAAATTCATCAGTTATTTGTGAGATGTGTCTGTCAAGCTGTCGTTTTACATATTGTTTTAGTTCTTAAAATAAGAAAAGCATGAACATAAACAAAAACACTAAAAACGGTTACGGCTTACCAAGTTCGAACTGAACACGGGTTCGTTTTGTTGGACTTCCAGCGATGTCTGCGGGGGCGGAACCAGCAAAAGATGCAACTTCTCTTAATCCTAATCTTAGTTCGGACTGTAGAAAATTGCTGAAACAGAAGATCAATTAGGAGTTAAGGGGGATAAGTAAAATACAAACACGAGTGACGAGGTGGTAGAAATAAAAGGTAGAGGTGGACTTTTATGAAATTATATACAAGCTCGTTAAAAAGAGAAACTTATGGAATCATAAAACCGCTTCAACTGTTGCTTCACAAAAATGTTAAACAACTATCCACTCTCCTTCAAAGAGTATCTGAGGGTTGTATTTAAATACACAAGCAATATTATTTATGTTTGACCAGCAATGGTTCATTCTAAGAATATTTCATAACAATTCTACCCTTACCCTTCATAGTGTAAAGTTGTAAACATTTCCTCATGAGACATTTTTCATCAATGTAAAACGTAAACGTAAGACTTTGTTATCTTCCAAAGACATGCATGCGCCAATTGCTTTATGTTCAATGCTCAAACAGAGTGTTTCTTGTGATTTCATGTTGTTGTTTTCGCTATGCGAATTCCGCTAACTGTTGTAATAAAATTCAGTTTTTGGAAAGACAAAGAGAAATGGAATTTTCCAACTGTGTACTATTACATAGGTTTATTGCGTGGCCCATTATGAATAGGTAAGTGTTTGTGTTCGTTGCGTAATAATTCATCAGAGAAGATCACCATATGTAAAATATCTACGAACATGCCATTGAAATCTTAGCGTTACAGATACTAAGCGAAATTCTCTTACCTTCCGACGTAATCAACTGGTGGGTCCGCAATGTCTCCAAACTCAAAAACAGGAGGTGCTACTGGTATTGGCACAGCAGTGGAGTCACTATCTTCTATCATGACAAGTATGCCTGCGCCTTCCGAAGTTTGCTGCAAAAATAAAATGTCAGAAACATGTTAAATGTCAAAACGATAACTTACCACCTCAGGTTCTACGAATAACCTGCGCTATCACGTATTTTTCCATACAAATAACCGATCTACCCTAACATTGCATTGACATCATCCAATAATATTGCATAAATAAATTGTTTCGCCGATCGAAGCGCATTATGCTTTTACTTAAGTACTCGTAACAGTATTACGCAATTTCTCATGCCTCAAAAATACTTTCGAAATGCCTATAGAATTAAATCATCATCTGTTGCTTTGTACAATCTAATATTATTAGCTTTAAAGAAATTAGGGTAGATTAAAAATCAAAGACATGACCTCTCTAGAGCTAAAAATAAATAAATGAAGTCATCAATTTATAATTTTTCAGTCTCTGATTTCAGAAGTCGCTAAAGGTTAAAGTCATCTTTAAAAGAGGAAGTTAAAACAGAAGAAAACGCATAAACTCACTAATAAGATTATAATATATTTAACGTAAGGGATTTTCTTGAGGTATATGGGAAAAAGTGAAAAACATGTTTCATTACAAGTTTTGACTAGTTAAAGGTTATTTTTGAACTGATTTCTAATTTAGATAAAGAATTTATGGCGAATATGTCAGAATTATGCGTCATAATATGTCACTTAGAATTGTTACTAATTATAACTACATGCATGTATTATCTAAATGTGTCAAAATAGCTTCTTTAAAAATCAATGCGAAGGTGATTTCCAAAGTGGATACCCCTCCTATGTTTACTTTTAGCAATGATTATTAAAAGCGTACAAGGTGTCTTTGAGATGATTTATTACTTTACGCCCACTGACACGATAAAATCCTGGTAAACGATCAATTAACTTCGTGACAAGATCGATTCAAAACAAATCTGGACTTTTCCAGTTTCTGTTGTCCGTTTCTCTCTTCAAATTATAAATTAGAATATATACAATTAAAACTTATTTACCCTTCTATCAATCACATTTAAGTCTTTGATCGATTATTTACATAAAACTACTAAAATAATGTCTCATTATGTTTATGTATGTAGTCCTTGTCTGAAACTGTGAAAATTTTAATAATTTTAATTTAATACCCTAAATTATACAGAAGAAATCTCAGTTATAATTCAATTTTGCTTTAAGGCTTTGAAGAAATCAACAAACTGCAACAAACCATGGACTTGCTTCTGTCAACATTAGGTAACTGCGTCACGCATCAAACATGTGAAAAGCTCAATTGTCACATACTAATGTCTGGCAAATATTTTGCTAAACTACTGTGTGATGCTGTATGTTACGTTTGAGCTCCAAAAATAAATGAAATCATTTATTATCATTTCTACTTTTGAATTCTTACGTTTCATATCAACATTCAATTCATTTAGTATTTATTTAAGAAGAGGTTCATCTTTTTATTATCGTTCTGAATATTTGTCGCGATCGCGTGCATGCGTCTTGCAGGCGGATGTCCATGATTTTTTTAATTTAGCATATTATGTTGAACATGTTTAATTTGTATGAATATCGATTTGCACTTCCAATTCATTTGCAACAAACATTTGAATTCAAACCCGAGATAGAAAAACAGCAAGTTTTCAGGTCACAAAGCTTTAACCTCACACGTCTTCATTTAACTTACGATTAGTAATATCTGCTTAATGACTTAATACTTACAAAACTTTACAAAACTTAAATATCAATGATTATAATTATATCTATTGGTAAAGTAAATGGGCAGCAATTAAAGACATGCCATGATGCCATCGACATTTATTACAGTCATTCTTGGTTGCTTCATCTTGATCATATGAATATGACGTTATGAATAAGAAATCACTTCAATCCTTAATCACAATCAATATACTCAAACCTACGTGTTTGTGCCAATATTTTTATGTTGTTTTGCATCATATGCCAAGTGAATGTTAAACTACACTTTAAATGGATTTTATAAAAATTATATATCTAAGTTGAAATGTATCATCACGTCGCGTCGCATAAACCACTGACATCAGACAAGGTAATGCAGCGTGATTTGACACAATACTGATATTAATGTCAATGTGAACAACAAACAAAAATATGTTAATAAAAATGAGAAGCAAATGATAAACAAGTGAAAATTAACTCACCGCAAACGATTCCAGCACTTTGTCCACATCCTCAAGAGATGCTTTCCGGGGCGAAGTGGAGCTCTCATATTCTACAGCACTCAGAAAGGAAGTGCCACTTGTGTCCAAAATTGGCGAAGACGCCGAGTGTGGTTGATGTCGTTGTTGGGAATCTGCGGATCCGTTTTCCACCTTGATCCTGGTCTTATCTTTGTTTACTCCTTCTCCGTTCATGCATTTGGTATTCAATGGATATCCATCCATGTTGATGTTTTCCTTGATGAATGATCGATGTGATCATCCAATCTGAAATCTGAACTTAACTGGAGGAAACCGAAAATAACTGAACTGGAAAGTATTTAAACTCAAATAACAAAGGGATTCTTTAAAAATCCACATTCCTCAAAGTACACACAAAATCACGATGAGTTTCTTTTTCAGTAACTCCGCCGCAGCTCTGTAAGAAAAAGAACAAAATTCACCTTCTTTACATCACCCACAATTCTGATTTCATTTTGGTGTTGCAACTTCCGAGAACGAAATTTGCGATTGCGACGTGCGAACAAATATAATGATTCGTGACGAATTTGGGTAACTTGGTTCTTATGAGGGCATATTATATAGTATCGTCGTTCTAAGGTATCAATGCATCCCCGCTTTCCCAAACTAAAACGTTGTCGTCGACAAAGCAAAATATATTTTACAAATAATAATGCTGTAAGAAGGTCTCTTGGTTTTTAGCATTGACATTTTAAGAATAAACATCCTTTGTTATTTTTAATGCGTTGGCCATATGGCCTTTTTATGCTATCTAGTGGATAATCCCCACCCGCACCCCCAAAGAAGGGTTAGTAAGCTAGTTTCTCTGAAACGTCTTTCTTTTTGTAATAATGGTAAAGTGGTTCTGGGGAGGTTTGAAACAGGTAGCAGAGAAGCAATAAACAATCTAAAGGCTCGGCTGGTTACGTATGAAAGTACCTGGCCTGAGCTGATCGCAATGGTACAGAAATGAATGACTCAAGAAATACAAAGGTTCGTAACAGCACACAGAAATCCGTCACATCTCCGTTATCGATGCATTTTAGTAAATCTTTTCTAGTAGGTAAGCTCTCGCTCTGGTTTCCCCATCAAGAATTCATAATAAAAATATTGTTATGTCGTTTCTTAAGTTCTCGGAAGCACACTGATTTTAAGTGTGCTTGCGGTTCAGGGGAAAATAACGTCTCAATGTCTCAAATAGGGGACTCTACTTGAGACGAGCGACGAAAACAAGAGAGAGGTAAATGTTAAAGATGTTTGTACATACAAAGTCTTGAGTACGCATTTCACAAAGGTTTCGAAGTTTACTAAGATATCATGAAGGTACTTGGAGTTCCACATAATTCGTTAAAAATGATTAATCAATCATGAATGATATTTTGCTACCATGTAATGGTCACTCTTGTAGTAAGACGTATTAAATTATCTGGATGACATAATGAACAAAGATGAACGTGGTACGTATATCTAGTCGTAAAATAATCATGCCATTCCTTTGTGGGTTTATGAACTTGTGTCGGCGTCAAACTGGCTGCCACGATCTTAATGATCAAATTATTGGACTTTGATCAACCATCATCTGAATAGGTATTCATATTTTTTATACCTTAATTAGGTAATATGATATCTGTTGCTCGTGCACTTTTGACACACACTCACATCTGACTCTCTCTGTCTTAATTTTATTACGCACTTGACACTAACTTCTCTTCGAAAGTAAGAAAAATACATACATATATAATATAAATTATATGTATCTAGTTATCAATCGTAGTTTTAATACTTACAGTGTAGAATGAAATCAAGTAAAATTGGATGAATCGGGTTAAACTTTTTGAACGAATAACAGGTTTTTAAACATATAGCGTCTAAACACTCTTCAGTACTAAAGCTGACGAAAGTTCTGATTGAAAAATTCACTAATCGTAATAGGGCATGTGAACCTGTGAGTAAAGTGACACTCTGTGTTTCCTGTAGTGACGTTTATCAAAATCTCTTGTAAGGGTTTTATGGTTTTGTGTGATCAAAAATAATAAGCTGTTGAAGAGAATGTGGCTTTTCATGTAGATAACTAACTATAAAATAGAATGCAGCATTACGCTCCACATTGTCTTTAAGCAATGCATTAGCGAAATTGTTTGCAACCTAGGTTGATTTTTAGTATTGTACTTACATAACACACAATTCATTTATTTTTTCCAAGCACTTACGATTAACATCAACTCGTCAAACAATTTTTAATAGTTAGTGCACAGTATAATAATATTCTGATAGGCTATTATTATTGCGTGGCCTGTGACGATGATGAGTAAAGAAATGAGTAAATAACTTGTTTATTATGACAGTATCAGAGCAATGGAAAGAAATAATATCTGAACTTCCTTTCGTAAACATAAAATATATTCAGCACTGTCAGCAATGATATGGCAGTATGGCTTCGTTTTCGTTGGTTGTACAATAAGCTATTTATGCCTACTTGTTTTCGTAGTTTATGGCACATATTCCATTCAGTGACAAAAGTTTGTACTTTGCAGTTTACTCTCTAGCCCCTAGTTGTCCTTTATTTTTAATTAATGTTCTATCTAAAAGTATTTTATAATCATTATAAACGTTTTATTGGAGTGCAATTATTATATGCCTTGTCAGATGACTCATTCCTTTTAGACAGGAAAGAAAGATGCTACGACTTTACGATTACAATCAGTAACTATTTGTGCACAAAGTTACTTCAGTCGACTATATAGTAAAAAGCAACGTGTGAACAATAATTTGTTGAATGTGTCTCCACCAACCGGAACAAAATTGATTAGACAATACTAAAATGTTCGTACGCCTTTTAGCTTTCTTTTTAATTAATTTAGGGGAGTAGGTGAAATCGATTGTATGGTCTGATAAACCTCTCCTACACAACCTTGAGGACTTGCTAGAACTGCATTTTGTTTGATTACACCTTGACCTCTGGTATGTTTAATTATATTGGATGCCCGTGTTTTTCAGTAGTGCTGGTCAGTTATAGTTCTTTAGAGGTTCTACTTTATCTATAAGTGGCACTCATTGAAATGAGTCATTCTCATTACTGGTCTTTAAAATACACTCATGGTCAGTCAGGGTTCGCTCAAACTAATCGGATTTTCATGTAATTTTGTATCCATCATCATGCTATGCTTTATCTAATTGTCGGTATCTTTTTGAAAACCCGAACCTTCTCCACAAACCACTCAAACATTGACCAACAATGATAAAATGAAATATAAAATGGGGAAGGTTGAGAAACGATATTAATGAAACTCATATCAAAACTTATAGTTTGCAAGGCTATTCAAGAAAATATTCATTAATCATTGTATACAATTGAAGTGTTGAAGACTGGAAAAGTTTTGTTTCGTAATTACATACGAGTTAAAAATTATTGGCAGTATTCTTGATTTCAAGATAACCCGATACGCTTCATTAATGTAGTATGCATTGCAATGCATTGTTGACTACATATGCAACATGTAAATCTTGATATGCTAAAATTTATGATTACAAAATGCTTTAGCCAATTTTAATATGTAATTGTAGTGATAAAGCATAAATATTCAAAAGAACCCTTTTACTTACCTACCTTGCCATTAATCATTGCATCATTTGTTGATATGTTCGTCTGTCCACTATATTCTATGAAATCACGACACTATCACGCACTGGAATAACAACAAAACTATTTTATCCTCACTTGTGCAGAGTGAACCAAGTAAAATAGGAATTTTAGTTATTGTATTAATTCCAAGCATTTAAAATGCGGTCAAGAGCATTTTATTTACAGGAGCTGGCTTAAAGAACAAAACTTTTAAAATGTCTTTAATAATTTAAAGTGCAATCTAAGTTTATGCTAAAAATCACCATCAGCCACGGCAAATGAAATCGGTTAATAATTTAATTAGATTAGGCCAGATTTAAATTAAAGTTGAATCAGAGATTCAGAGAGAGATCAAGCAAACGTTTCTTTAGCTAAGCTAACTAAATAGCAGATATTAGCATGTTTATATTTAACACTTAACAGTCGGTTGTTAATACTTCTCTCAGTCACGAATTGGGTTTCTCTCGTAAATATTTATTGTTGTAAAAAGTCTAAGCACATTTCATTTGCTTTCGCAGAAACTTAATATGTAATAAGCAGTGACTAAGCGAGCTAAGAATAAGAATAATAATTGTTTTAGAACACAGATTTATTTTTTATTAATCCACCGCCTACCAAGAATAAGTAGGTATCTATTTAATTTGTAAATATTTAGCTATTATGAGCGGTTTGATACTTCTACATCAAAGGTGACCTTGCCAAACATTTTTTATTCAGAATCTGGTCACATGAACCGGCTAAATCTGCTGGTGCTACATATTAATGCTTACATAGGTACCTAACTGCCAAAATGTGTACATAAAAAATCATGAATGAAACCGTGTTGCTACTGCAGGCGTTGAGCAGACTTTATAAATAAAATCGAAAAATGCTTCCAAGAGTTTGTAAAAAATATATTAAAAAAGTGCACAGTGATATTCACATGTTCTAAAGTTTCTGCGATATCTATACATTACGACGTGTATATGTAAGTCTGTAAACTCGCCAATTTCAGTCACGAGAATGAACTATTTACTATTAGTCACTATGAAGAGCATAGTGTAAAAAACTAATCACTAGACTGACAAGATATTGATTTGCCTAGGATCACCGCTTGGTTTTCACAGGATGAAAGTGTTTAGCCTAAAGTGGTCTGTAAAGGTCCCTACAAATTCCAGTGTATATAGAAAACATTATTTGTGCACAAAACCGAATTTTTTTATATGAATAAGCATAACTTTATGCAGATAATTGGGTTAGTTTTAGACTAAAACTTTTAGTAGCAGTTTCTAAAAGTAATATTATTGACGAGTATGAAAGAGACTTACTATGTATTTCCAACTCAACACACGCACTTTTACCATGTTCCTATTAAATCACAAAAGATCAAACGTTTAAAAGATCAAAGAATTTCGTCAAAGAACTGAGAACTCCACTTCCAACCATTTTCACCAACGACTGTTTAACGTCTCTGCTCTGTCACTCTGTCCCTTCTTTTTAGTGCAGAAATTGCTGCTCATCGTCTCCCTCCGCGTGCACGTGTACAGCGTATGATTTTCCGAAGACCATAAACATTGACGTTTTGCGTGCATGATATAGAAGTAAAGAAGCCATGGGAAGGCTGCTTTTCCTGGATATTTTGGAGTTTGGAATATAGTTTGACATGCGAGTGTCCCGGACGATTCCCACGATCCCTCCTGTGTCTTTACCAGGTTTAATTCTACTATTTTATCTTATGATGATGGAGTGGACTATAAGCAAGCACATGATTACACTTCATGTTCCTCCGTTTTCTGTGCTCCCGCTGGCTCTCTGTCAAATGGGTCATTTATATTTTCCTTTATTATAGTTATATTATACTATTTGGTTCATCAGGCCACGATTTCCTTCACGTCGTTTTTTGTACTAAAAACTACACACATTTGCCTATCGTTTGACATGATACAAAATATCTACTATGGACTAACCTACATGTTTCGCTTTTATTATTCTCTCTACTCATCTGAAACTGAAAACAGTAGCCATTTTTCTGTTATGGTTGGTTGTGGTGAGGTATTGGTCGGGTTTTGTCGGTTCGTGAGTATTCGCTTCCTAGATGCTACTCCAAAGTCCAAAGTCGGATGAAGTGGAAAGTACGCACCGAGAGGATTCCCACAAAATATTTTGTGCGTGAATGTCAGGACGAGATAAACGATGGGCGAATTCCGATTAGAATCACAACTCGCTAATGGTATTTAAGAGAGCAAAAATCACTTTTCTGTTATATTACTATAAGTTAATTGTCCCTAGGTTTTGGTTGTTTAGTTCTTTCTTTTTCAAAGCTTATGCAGCCAATCGAACAATCTACATTTAATTCATTTAATTTTAGATAATACAAATTATTCCTCCTTCATCGTCATTATACATAATTTAAAATACGCTGTTGGGTCTCTATTAAAGTACAGAACGAAAAAGTATCAGTGGAAATCATGCAGTAAAGGAATTCAGTGGGGATCAATGGAGCGTGTTATTTATTCATAGGCATATGCACTCCATTTGATTTTACATTAAAATGTATTTTTACACAAGATTTGTTTTACCAATATAACCCATTACCGTTTAGCCCCAACTTACATATTATGCCAGAAATAAAATAACTCTGTAAATTGGTTGAAAGGCAATCTGCTTTCTGAGAATGAGAAAAATGTTGCCAGTGAAGTGGAACGAAACACAAAATATGAGAATATCTTAATCCAAACTTCGGCAGTTTTAGACGATAATGTTTGGGAACTGCATGGCATGTTCGCAAACCAATAAAAAGAATCTTGGCTCTTTATCCTTTGAAAGCAATGCTTTCTAAGGTTGGTTATTACAAACTAATGAATAAAGCAGTTACAAAGACTCCTTAGAATTAGCTTAAACGGAGGGTGGGATTAAATTCTCCATCATCGATTTGGTCTAGATACTGAAAATCGTGGCGATCCATCAAATACTTCCAGAGATAGAGCCATTCTTTACTTTTAACCGTTAAAGTGACGGTTACTGATAAGCTGTGGCTTATCCAATAGTGCAGATGGATTCTCCGTCGTCGATTTGCTCTAGATATTGAAAATCGTATCGATCCATCAAATCCTCTA
>VYYJ01005305.1:0-11393 GCA_021029165.1 Cyphoderus albinus
AAGATGGCAAAGTCAGGGGAACGTCTTCTACAAACACTTTTACCAAGTTTGCAGAAAAAAGATGAAGGCGAGACTGCTATGAATTGAATCTCATTTATCAAATATACATACGTATTTATGTATAAGCTCAATTTACATTTGAGAAATTGATGTAACTCGTGCCGTTAATAGAAAGTGGTGAAAAGTTTGTAGGGAGTTAGGAGAACTGAGGTATTTCGTTGTTTTGTTTGGAATTTGGAATGCTTTAAATTTAGTCATACCGATAATTTAATCAATACCCAATTTGGAACGAAATATTATGTTTATGTATAAATGATTTACATGATTTACTTGATGAGATTATATTACATAAATATATTACATTCTAATACTAATTATTAAAATTATATTAATGAAGCACGGTATAAAATATTTACAGCACAACGCATAATTGATACATGCATCAGTATTTTCTCACGTGATGACGTGAAAGTAAAATTGCTTTCTCGAATACTCTTTCAGAAACTGTTTTATGATGAAACTGCTTAATATGTACGTATATGAAACAAGCCATGACACAAATTCCAAATTTAACTCAATTGAAAAAACTATACTATTTAACTCTACAATTATTCATATCATTATTCATTATTAATTTCATTAATTCATCATTAATAATTTAATTTACTTATTAAATTATACTCCAGTTGAGAAATCTTTATACAATTTTAGGTTAATCGTGAAAACAATTGTTTTAAACAAATAACAAGAAATGCACGTTTTCTTGATAATTTAAAATTATTTTACCATATTCTTTCACTATTCATTCATACATACTTGTATTAACCTAAACATAATGTTTTTTTGTCAAAAATGTATCAGTGAAAGGTAGAGTTTGTGGCAAATCACCTATGTTGTCACCGAATGAGCCAATTTCCTTTTCCCGTGTTGTACTGTTCTGTGACAAAGCAGAGCGGAACGTTGCAGAAAAGCTATCCCACAGATTTCACATTTCCAATCTTCTTTCAGAAAATGCTTCTTTTGGTGCTTAGTAAGCCAACATGATTCGGTAGTTTCGTAATTACAGAACCCGCAGAAAGCTGGCTTTTCATTAATGTGAGTACGTAAATGATTAAAATGATGTTCTTTGAATTTGCTGACATGCCCGCAGAACACGCATTTAAAATTACCCGTCCTCGTTAGGCTTGGATGTTTCTTTTGGTGGAGTTTCAATTCAGCAGCGGTAAGAAACCGTGATTTGCACAAATACATTGTGCACTTGAACACTTTCTCCTGAGTGTGAAGTTGTCGGATGTGACGGTGCAGTCGCCAAATTTCCACAAATTCCTGTCCACATGTCTCGCATTTCCAATCCCCCTTTACGGAATGCTTCCATTTGTGCCGAGAATTTAACATGAATTGATCGCCAAACTCCAAATAACATACTGAACAGAAAGTAGGTTTTTCTTGAATATGTCCGCGGATATGGCGAAAATGC
This sequence comes from Cyphoderus albinus, assembly GCA_021029165.1. Taxonomy (NCBI): domain Eukaryota; kingdom Metazoa; phylum Arthropoda; class Collembola; order Entomobryomorpha; family Paronellidae; genus Cyphoderus; species Cyphoderus albinus. Next base: position 1,478 of record VYYJ01005305.1, read on the forward strand.
TTTTCTTTAGTCCTGGAGACTTTTCTACAGAAGACACAATTAAATTTCCCCGTCATTTCTAAATTTTGGTGTGTAGCTTCGTGGCATATTTTTTCCCCACGACTTACAAAATCTTTGTTGCACATACTGCACTTAAATGGTTTTTCCAGAGTATGAGTCTTCGTTATGTGTCTTTTCAAACTTGCATTGTCAGAGAATCCTTTTCCACAAAGGTTGCATTCGTATGGTCTCTCTTTAATGTGGCTAAGACAATGCGTAACGAAGTAACTTTTGGAGAGTAACTGGTGACAGAAAATGCACTCAATTTTTAGATCTTTCGGCTTATAGCACGAGTGCCTTTTGAGCATTATATTTTTCTCCACAAATCGTTTTCCACATGATTTGCATTCATATTTCCTATCACTTTTCGGACGGTGGTAGGATTTGATGTGGAAGGTGAGTTTACTATTCGAAATAAATCGCATATCACAAAAATCGCAAACAAACGGTCTTTCACCAGTATGTAACCTTAAATGTTTCTCCAGGTTTACCTTCTGCGGAAACAACTTTTCACGTATTTCGCATTTGAAACGAATTCCCTTGTGAACCGTGTCAATGTGAATATTGTACGTTATTCTCTCGTTTTATCTTCTTATGTTTTTTATTTCGCCATTATGCTTTTTATGCTTTCAAAACGTTGTAAAAATTACATTTTTGAAATTGGCAGTTAATGACGGTTAATCTGAATCTACAAATAGTGTGATTCAACATTATGCTCTTAATGCTCTTGCGCTGTGCTAATAATATGCTATTAGTATGTACCTGGGTTTTAGTGTGATAACAAAAACCACATTATGGAGGCATTTTGCACTGAATATTTCGGGGGGAAATTGTTAATGGAGATGATAGCTTTATGGCTTCATATGGATAATGAGTTTCAACTTCATAATTAGTTTTCTGGTTTGCAAAACAAATATTGCAAGGTGATTCATGAACTGAAACCTATTTTCGCTATATTATTTCGAAGCGCGCTGCTCAGAAAACAAGTAATTACCACTCAATGGTTAGGCCTTGTTATCCTCGTCATAGCATGGCTCAGGTGGCCCAACGAATTTTTTATTTCTGCCAGTGACCTTTCGGATGAGGAGGATGACAACTTTCAGAATTTTTGCACGGTGGGAACAAAGGCAGTTTCATTTTCGTTATTGTTGGAGCTTTCTTATAATTCGTTTAAAAAACCACCGTAAATCTCAATTTGGATGCGGAACGTGCAGTTGCACCTTTGCCATTTCCACCTGTTTTTATTGATTTTTATAAGGTTGATTGAGGGAGTATTTAAGTATTTGGCTTGAACTTTCCGTACATCTCATATTCCCATCCACTTCCTGACTTCCACTTCAGCCGAACAACCCGGCATTTGGACGCCAATTTCGTTTCCGCAAAATCGCCAGGAGGACGATAACGAAGAGGTTGAAAATGAAACGGAAAATTCGGACAATGTATCGATTTACGGAGACTATATGAAGGCAGTTTAATTGTGAGTGAAAGTGGGTCAGATTCAGACGCAGACTGCGCCGAGGAGATTAAATTGTCGGATGATGATCATGATCATGATGACGAAATGGATAAAAAACGATATTTATATGTATAAGCTCAATACATTTAAACAATTTGATAAGACTATCGTTAAGAAAGTGAAAGTACTCGAAAGTTTGCAGGGGGTTAGAAGAAATTTGGTAGTTCGTAGTTTGATTTTTAAAATTTGGAATGCTTTAAATTTAATCATGATCTAGTCAGGACCAAATTTGGAACGCAATATTATATGTCTATGTATAAATGATTTATAAATATGTACTTGTTTGAGAGTATATTACATAAATTAAATAACACTGGAATAGTTTTTATTATCAAAATTATTTTCATAAAATTGCAACAATGGATCACGATTTAGATTTTAATGATTTACAACGTACAATTGAGATTTACATCGGTATTTTCTCACGTGAATTTATATTTCATTGCTAGTTTTGTGTCTAACAGCAAGGAACAATAAACTTAATAACTATACAATATAATATCACGAACATACTAGCATTCAAAATCATTCTACCTTATTACCATTCTTTCATATTCAAGCTTAACATCAAATATCTGTAACAGTAGGAGCCAATTTTCTTATCCCGTGTTGCTTGGTTCTGTGACACAAAAGGCCGGGACGTGTCATAAAAACTACACCACAGATTTCACATTTCCAGTCTCCTCTCAGAAAATGTTTCTTTTTATGTTTATTAAGCCACCATGGCTCGGTAGTTTCGTAATTACAGAACCCGCAGAAAGCTGGCTTCTCATTAATATGAACACGTAAATGATTAAAATGCTTTTCTTTGATTTTGCTGACATGACCGCAGAACACGCATTTAAAATTACCCGTCCTCATCAGGCTTGGATGTTTCTTTTGGTGAATTTTCAATTCGGCAGCAGTGAGAAACCGCGATTTGCACGTATACATTGTGCATTTGAAATTTTTCTCTTGAGTGTGAAGTTTTCGAATATGACGATGCAATCGCCATATTTCCATAAATTCGTGTCCACATGTTTCGCATTTCCATTCTCCCTTTAGCAAGTGTTCCCTTTTGTGCAGCGTTAACATCCACGTATTATAGACTTCCAAGCTGCACACTTTGCAAAATCGTGGCTTTTCCCTGGTGTGAAAACGGAGATGATCAAAATGTCTGTGTTTAGACCCGGAAAATTTTCCACAGAAGACACAATTAAATTTTCCCATTGTTTCTAAGCTTTGATGCATTGCTACTTCATGAATTCTCCGTTCCGAACGATTTATGAAATTTTTGCTGCACACATTGCACTTGAACGGTCTTTCTAGAGTATGAACCCGCCTTATGTGTAAGTTCAGGTTTCCATTGTTTATAAATTCTTGTTCACAAATGTTGCATTTGTAAGGCATCTCTTTAACGTGGTTCCGATAATGCATGTTCAAATAACCTTTGGAGAGGAGCTGGTGGCAGAAAATGCACTCAATTTTTGGATCCTTCGGCTTATAGCACGAGTGCGTCTTGAGCATAATATTCTTCTCCACAAATCGTTTCCCACATGATTTGCACTCGTGTTTTCTTTCACTTTCCGGACGATGGTACAATTTGATGTGGAAGGTGAGTTTAGCTTTCGAAATGAATCGCATCTCACAGAAAACGCAAACAAACGGTCTTTCACCAGTGTGTAACCTTAAATGCTTCTCCAGGTTAACCTTCTGCGGAAACAACTTTTCACATATTTCGCATTTGAAACGAATCCCCCTATGAACAGTGTCAAAGTGGGTCTTGAGACCTCTAGAAGTTTGGTATGATTTGTCACATTTGTTACACTGATAAACTTTTCCAGAATAACAATTACTCTGGTGTGTATTGTACGATTTCTTTTTTTGATAAGTCTTGTTGCATTCCGAGCATTTATATAAATCACCGGAACTCTTTTTGTTTGGTTTCACCTTCATCTTTATTAAAGATTCTTTAATAAGTAAATGAATTATGATTTTTTCTTTAAAAACTCTATAAATATAATATCTCCAGCTAACCTAAACTGTATTAAACATTCATAAGAAAATTTGTGACATTTATTTAAAACTGATTTAACAACTCTGTTGACAAATGGTTTTACTTTCGCTTTGAAAATGTCTATTAAAAAACAAATAAAGTTGAAAATTACAGCTGGTTCTGCTCTACTTATAATATGACATGAATGCTTATCATACATAATGAGCTTTACAGCAGCTTTATATATAATAACCTGTTTTCATAATATTAAGGCGATATTCTTCTATAGTAATAAATCATTGGGCTATTGGGCAACTTGTTGCTGCAATATTCACTCACACGCTAATATACATAAATACTACCCTTTTACTGTGCGGTTATAAGAGTGAATGAGTATGTATAAATAAGCTATTATGTAGTATCTGGTTTTGAGTGCGTTGATAACAGAAACCACATTGTGGAAGCTTTTCACACTGAATGAACTCGAAAATATTTCGGGGGAAAATTGATAACGGTTTTATTGTGAGATGATGGCTTATGGCTTCATATGGATAATGAGTTTCAACTGTAAGCTCCATAATTGGTTCTCTGGCTCACGAAACAAATATTGATAGATCATTCATGAACAGTTCATGATGAACTGAAAATTATTTTCGCTATATCTATCGAATCGCGCTATTCTGAAAGCGACTATAATTTTCCACCCAGTGGCTGGGCAAGGTTACCCTCATCATAGTAGTGGCTAAGACGGATTCCTTTATTTCTGACGTTGACCTTCTGGACGAGGACGATGACGACGATCATCATTTTTCGCACAATGGGAACAAATCAGACGGTTTCATTTTCATTGTTTTTGTTGGAGCTTTCTTGGAATTCGTTTAAAAAACCGCCCAGAAATCCCAATTTGGATGCGCAACTTCGATTTTGATATGATTTTAGAGAATATATTTTTCCATGGCTTCGGCATTCTAATATCATCTGTCTCTCTTCTCTGGGTGTCATGATTCCCCACTCTGCAAATGTTTTGCAACTTGCCAGACTTCGCCACAATCATCGCGTGCCTTGCATCACTTCTGGACACAAAACTCACACGCCTTTGTTCACAAATGTGTTTCATTCATTCATTTTTATAAAAAAAAACACATTACAAATTACAAAAACTTAAACTGTAATAACATTGTGAGTGAGGCTGTTTGCCCAAGATAGCTCCAGATAGCTTAATCTCAATGTTTATTGATTTCTCAACTCTGCAATTTATTTCGTTTACCGTTCATTATTTACATTTGCAATAGCAATGACAATTTGAGCAGAAGGTATTTTTCAAGTTTTTAGTGTATGTTCTTGGAGTCTATGTTCTACGTCAAAAATATTTCATGGAGGGTTTGGAGCAGTGCCTTATGCAAACTCTGCAGCTCATCGTAATTTTTGCAAAATTGAATGACAAGAAACAATTTTTTCAGCACATTTGCAATCGTTTTTCCTCCGGGATGTCGTTGTCTTGATTAAAGTAAGGTAACTCTTGAAGCAAAAAATGTTAACTCAAAAATTGAGTGTAAAAATTATAAGAGCGATATAATTTTCATCGTAGTATGCTTGAAGTTCAGGCGCAACAAAATAGAAAGTGAATTCGTTTAGGTTTAGTTTGTTCGAAAGTAAGCAAGGAAAGATGTAATTTATTTATATACAATCACCTTTTGGCAAATATAAAATTTGACTAAACAATCATTTTTCATTTAATTTATTAACTACTTCTACTATTCTACTATAAATAACTACAAATCTAAAATCCTCTTTCAATCATCCACTGCTTTACTTCCTCAACGAAGTCTCCTTTAATAAAGACTTGCCGATTGATTTCGTTTGTATGGGTTATTATAACTTTCTTCGGTTTTTCCTTTTGCAAATACTCTCCGACGTCCTTCTCACATTGCTGCAAGCAAAAATATTTAATTTTTATTTTACCCAACAATTACGAATTACGATGTTCATTCCACTGCAAAATAACGTCAAACAGCAATATCAATGCTCAAATGTTGCTTCTAATTTATTCGTGTCTTACCCAGATATTGCCCTCCACTTTCCTTATGACCGTAAGTCGCCTCTGACCTCTCTCAAATATCTGAACGTAGACTGGCATTTGGTGGTTTTTAGTTCTTCTTATCAAGTACGTGGTGTCACTTGGAGGGGACGGACTTGTCCAACCGGAAGGAGTCGCTACCCCCGGCTCTAACTTTGGTGGTTCGGGCACGTGTGTGGGCGGAATCAATTTCTCCACATATTTCCACTCCTTAAATGATTTTTCGAACTCTGTGTACTTATCAGGACTTTCCTCTATATTTGATTTGTAGAAACTCGCACTTCTCTTTGGGAGACAGACGCTCTGAAATTAATCAGATTAAAGGTAGGTAGTTAGTTTAGGATTACACATAAATCCTAAATTTCAATTTATTTAATAACTTGTACTTACCTTAACCTCCAAGGATCTCAAGAACTGTGTCGGTAGAGCTCTCAATCTCATCATAATGATTAATGCACGGTTTAATTATTTCAGCGATATTCAAATAATTCGATGGTGTACAGTCCACACGCACAGATGTTTGTTTAGTTTATGTTGTGTTTTGTCAATGTGCTCCTCCAAGTTCCAAGATTGGGGCGCTTTTACATTTTGGGAAAGGTGATGCACTATGCACTGCGAAATTGCGAATTGTTGTTGTGTGCTTGTGCGGTTCCAGTGTATCTCTCAATATGAGTGTAAGTGTCGGAGATTTTTACCCACACACGAAATGTGGTCAACCACACAACGAAGTGTGGTTTGGTGTGACGCACAAAACGGGCAAACATAGGGTGTGGTTCATGTGGTTGGTGTGTAATTTGAGGGACAGGGTGTGAACGGAGTGGTTTGGTGTGTGGTCTTTTTTAAAATGTGAAGTGTGGTGTTCGAGTGGTAATTTTTGGTGTGGTATTTGGTGTGGTAAAAAATTATTTTCTGTGGTGGGTCGAATGGTGTCCTCAGGAATACAAGACTGGAGTGTCGGTGACAAAATGCAAAATAACTGTTCACACCAGGGATCGAACCTGGGACCGCCTGTGTGTTAGACAGGAGTGATAACCGCTACACCATGTGAACCACTGTTGAAGAATACTGCTCAGTATACCAGTATTGATTCATGATATAATATTCTAACAAGAACTTTGTCGTTTGTCGTTTAAAAGAAATATAAATCGCTCTAGACCGACCGCATATAAATGACTTCTTCGGATTGGCGATTAACGGATCAATTAAAGATACATATTATAATTTGTGGTCTAGACGTCTTGGATTGTCTTGAGATTGAATAACCGAAAGTCTTGAAAATTATGTTTTTTGAACCTGAGGACTGTACAAGGTCGGATCATATAGATAAAATCATTTCATAATATAAATTTTATAGATTTAAAATATAGATTTTAGATTTTATAGATTATTTTATTTTTCTTTAAAATATGCTTAATTTTGCATTGTTTAGGGATTATGATTGACGGAGGAAGTGATTGGATTGCTTTACACAGAGATTTCGTTGAATACATCATACGGACGAATGATCAACTTGTATCCGGTCTGAAAACTGTGTTTAAATATACGATTACTCCCAGCAGAAGTAATGGGCTTATTAATTTCATATGCCATTATGTAATATCAAGGTTTACTTCCGATATGTAGGATAATTTTTGGTAATTTGTTTGCATTTTTCAGAGCTTCTTTCACACGGTGCTACGAAATTCGAATCACTGTCGTTCATTTGTGGACAATAATTTACACGTGACAAACTGGAAACGGAAGTTAGGGTGCAAATGTCAATATAGAAATGTGGTGGACTGGTGCGGATGTTCACCAAATGATTTTCAACTATCGGACTGGAACAGATTATTGGTGAGTGTCCTTGTAGTTGTTGCAAAAATCGATAAGTCTCAAAGTACCCTGTTACTTACAATTTTCGAAACAACTTTTCCAGCTTGCTGAATCGAGGATTCTTTTCTTCGGTCGGAAATTTGAAGCCATTGTCAATCAAGGGATAATTAACAAATTAGAATCATGGCTTTATCCCAATCGGTTTGAAATTCATTATCCTACTCTGGATCGCTTTTGGTTAAGTTTGTACCATTACCACGATATCTCTCCTAAGCCTGATGACACATTACTGACACTTGGGCGATCACTAGACTCGCATAGCTGCTCGAACATTTGCTGCCAAATACAATTGCAGCGTTCTTCAACTCTCGGACGAGTCTTTTTCACATGAAGATACACATACAATTGCCGAATTAGTAGAAATGACAGCGTACAATCAAGATGATCATTTTCAAGGAATTTTGATTCGATTTAATACTCCAATCACAAAGCCAAACCGTTACGAAGGTGCTCCTGAAGTCTTTACTGTGTCACTGGAGACTTGGTTCCATCTTGAAAGTCATGTGACGATAGCGCCATGGTCAAAGGAAATTGCAAAATATCGGGCTAAAATTCAAGTATTAACTGAAAAAAATATTAGAATGTTTTTTCCTCAGTTTACAAATTCCATCAGAGTAATACAGTATGTTGTGTGACCCTTGCAGGATATTGCAATTGGTATTGATTACGATCAAAAGGAGCAAATTTTTAGAAGTGTAGCCCGAAGCATTGGGCCGTTCAGCGAACCATACCTAACCTACAGTATTAATACGGATGAACCTTTTAACATAACCGCAATATTCGTGGACCCGTCAAATACTGTTCAGGCTGTTCACAATGGATCTGTTGGAGACGGGCCTTCTGGAAGCACGGTAAAGGATTATTTCTCATTTATTTTTTCGTACGTTTTGACCATTTAATCAGCATTGTAGTTTTGATTTTTAGACGAACTTTATTAAACCCGTGCTAAAGACTCCACTTCAAACCGGAAAATGGAATGTCAAGATTTTAACCATTGATGGATATCTACTAGCTGAGATTAAAATGCTGGTACTTCCGCTGGAGGTGTACCAGGGAAAGAAAATATCAGTGAAAAATTCAATGCAGATCAACTCAAGATTGCCAACTGTAACAGAGGAGCTCATTCAAACAGAAAACACTTTTGACATGACAGAGCTGCAGAATAGGATTGACAGTTTAGGTCGCTGGGTACATTGCTAAATCTCTTGTCAATCAATTTTGAATGCGTCAGAAATTTGAAGTTCATTTATTTCTATTTGTTGTATCAATATTCTATAGATTTTACACAGCTCAAGATTTTTGCCTGGAAAGTGAGCAGAACCACCTTTTAATCTCGAAATGGAAAGCAGAAGAATCAAGTGACACAAACAATGGATCTCATGGTCAATCTGACAAAAGGAAAAGGAATCACGACAAATTGGATGTCATTGAAACGTCTCTGTGCAGTCACGCCCAATGGAGTTCATTATTTCCTGACCCAAAATCAATGATAACTGGCATAGATGCAGAGACAGGTCTCCTCCTTCCCTAAAGTCTAATTATTTTTCAAAGGACGGGCACATCTTACGCGTAACCAATAATTTGCATGAATAGATTCAGTCAACTATGTTGGAAACTGTGATCCATAATATTTATGTATGCCTTTTATTTATATACGACAGTTTTCAAAAGTAACTCTTTTTATCCGTTTCCGTTCCATACACTACAAAGAATAGATATAGAAAGAAGCGTCTCTCTGGGTTTTAAAAATTATCTAGAAAGCAGCAAATCTTGAACACATAAGACATTCGAGTTTTTATATTTGGTTTTGGTTACAATTTTGTATTTGGCTTTGTACTAACTTTTTAAAACAAATTAAGGTGATCACATAACATTCATTCGTTATACTTGTAATATTTTTAAATGCATCTCAAAGGATTTGTGTTCCGCCGAACGAACGAGCTTTATTATTATTATGTGTCAAATTAACCTAGTTTGCCATTCACTTTTATTATTAAGTTATCTACAGTTAATTTTTACGTTTTCATAAACGACTAAAACAAAAACATGACTTCCTCAAAAGCTACTTAATACCGTTATAAACTTGTTTTAAATGCAGACTAACTTAGCTAACATAAGGCTTTTTGGGATTGTTAGCAGACTTTCCCATTCCATTGTTATTTATAGATTATATAATTTATTCACTCAAAATCAATTCAACAATTTACTGCTAAAATTGAAGGGTTTAGGTGTTTTATTGATTAAGCACTAATGAATGCCATAAATAAATGCCTTTTATAATTCGTGTCAAAAAATATTTTAAAATGAGTTCATTTCCGAATATCCTTTCATTTCGAGTTCAATGTTGAATCAAAATTCAAAACGCAGAGGCGTTGATGGGTTTTGAAAAAATCAAGAGCATGAAAATAATCACATTGTGAAAGAAAGATTTATATAT
>VYYJ01005306.1:0-11392 GCA_021029165.1 Cyphoderus albinus
ATTAGTGAGTAAGTCACAGTTCCGAAGTCGGTGGTTGCGCAGTTTAGGGTCAAAAGGATTATCGGCCAACTCGCAGTCGGTGAATTAGAACATACCATTATTATGATCAGACATGATCTTATATTAAAGCATGTGGATAATTATTGAGTCTGGTCAATTCGAAGTAGTAATATCGTCAGAGTCAGTGTGTCACCATTCATGCAACCATCCATATTATATTATACTAATGCTGTGGTTAGTTACTGGTTACTGTCTTCATGGTGGAGTAAGTTTCAGTTTCAATATGCATAAAATTATGATGTACTACAGAGAAGCATAATGAAAGCACAATGGTGCATGGTATGGTCGGTTCAATTTTCGTTATTTTCAAGTAAGTAACTTGGTTTTGATACGAAGAAGACGAGAAGTGAGAAGAATGAGGGAATGAAGTGGCAAAAAGGCACATCATCAAATCAAGTAAAGTTTAGTGAAGTAAAGAGAACTCTGTCCTCGTCCGCCAAAAGCGGAGACGTAGAGCGAAAGAGCATTTGAGCAGACTACATTATTTTTCTGTTGGACTACACAGAGAATGGTAGATGGACGGAAGAGGTACAGGAAATGGGAATTACTATTCGCTGTCGCTCATCAGATTGATCATCACCACCACGGTATGCTGCTAGAGTGTAATCGAATCGAACAGCATCATCATCTTGTGAGAAGATGATTCAAGAAATCTGACGTCGTCAGCTGCAAAAAAGACGACGGATAATAGAAAAGAATTTGCAATGAATTTGAATTCCTTGTTAGTTACACTTCGAGTTCGACAGAGAAGTGAGAGGGGACGAGTGCAGAGTAGAGGAGTGAATTCTTCTCGTGTTTAGACAACTGCTTCCTGTTTATTACTCAGAAGGAAGTTGTAAACTCTGAAAATTGTGTCGAATGAAGAGGAAATTTTTCACTTGATTATTCCAAAATATTGATCGGGGCCAACCTGGTGAATTTTAATCAGATCGTTAACCTACATTTTGCATCTACGGTTTTGTACTCTTCGATCAGTCGTCGATTTTAATACAACTTTGTGCTGATGTGACTGCTAATATATGGACAAAAGCCAGAATCACATCATCCGTTTGACAATTTCATCCTTGTGCGGTTTTCTGTAAATACAAGTGTCCGGCTTCTCGGTGACAGGTGAAACAACTTTTCTCAAACATTGACATTTCCAAATTTTAATTCCGGCTTTATTTTGTGTCTCGTGGCGTGGCCAATTCATATAAATCTGATTAGATCTTTCTTGACAGTCGCTAGTGATGTGCTGCGCTAGTGAAGTTCATTAAGCCATTAATCTAGTTAGTAGTAATCATGCATTGCTAAATCGTAAAAATCGTTCTCTATAATTCTGAACCTGTTGGTGGTCAGTTGGAGGAGGGAATTATTTTTCTAAATGACTTTCACTGGAACATATGCCGAATGCCGAATCCACAATGCCGAAGTTAGTTGTTTGTAACAAGTATAGAGTTGATGTTTCTAACGGATTTGAAACTTGATTCTTCTCAATCTTGTAAGCAACAACCACATTTAAAAACTCAAAGATTAATATTACATAATATGCACGTACTTTATTTGCTAGAACTAAAACTTGTTGGAAAGGGCACAATTTTGAACTGGCTAACACGCTACACGTAAAATGAGATAAAAATAATGAAAATGCATCGCATGTCATACATCGTATTTAATAAAAGTACATGTGCATTATCTTTTGGTAATAGGTTTGCGAAATTGTATGTAATACTTTACCCATCTAAATTCACAAAAAACAGTTAGATATTTAATATTTAATGAACTAGGTTTAGCTATTAGATAAGCAAGTGCATATTTTATTGACAGGACACTGCGTTGCATGTGCCAATTTTTCGTGAGTACATATTTAGACATTAATACTTATGTCAATGCTATTGAGCAATTGCTTTTAAAGTCCCATTATTTGTTTAACGAAAAAAAAACTTGGGAATGAAGTTTAGTACCATATTTCTGAAAATCCTTATAGCAGCATAACATGTCACTTTGTAAACAAAAGGCATGCATGTTTAAGCTGAACAATCTTTGTTTTATACGTACACGTGACGTGATTAAGATAATGAATCAGGTCAAGTGATGTAAAAAGTTATAATTGTAGTGTGTGACTTAAATTTGTACACCATTCATTCATAGTTTTTTATTAGACGTAAATAATACAGGTTCGAAGGAATTGGAATGGAATCGAGTTCTTTTATTTACCTAATTAATACTTTTGTATTTTCATTTTTATCACTTTTATCTTTGTCTCTGTGAATGAAGAGGATGACTGCCGACTGCGTTAGCATGTACTTGAAAGTGAATAATCCCAAAGTTCCCTTTTTCTTGAGAAAGTGTCGACTGTAAACAAGTTTCTTGTCGAGTTCTAGAAGAATGGTCTGGTACAAAGAATGTAGAATAGAATTTCAGTCGGTGTTTAGCACATTTTTGTTCATTATTCCTTAGTATTACATAAATAGTGACATATTGGTAACTTTGTAATACCTTTGTATACTTTAATAAAAACCGAAAACGCGTAAATTTTTTATTGACATGCCGTAACAATGAAATGCTGAATAACCAACGTGTAACGGAAAAAGGAAACAATCTTCTTAAGACTATAGAAAAACAAGCAGACTTTTGTTTTCGACCATTTTCCCCTAAAGCGGCAGTTAATAAGGTTGCCAGAGACAACAGTTTGATACACTGATTCTTTATTAGTCTCTTTTTATTTATTTGCTTTCATTACTCATCACTCGATCAATGTTGCGTTACATCATATTTTTAATGAAGATGACATGAGAATAGCCAGACCGGGTTGCCATTTTTTTCTTCTCCACTTTTTCAGTTGAATGATTCAAAACATTTGCACTCATTAAATATTCTTAGAGCTTTCAGTTCACAACGAATGAACACTTTCCTTTCTTTCTGTAAATAACGTGTATATGGCATGCATGGCACGAGACGATACAATTTTATTATGACATGCGATTATGTTATCGTAAGTGTGGGAAAAATCCATAATCGGCCAAGTCGTAGACCTATTTCATTTTATGCTAGAAAAGCCACTCAGTCATTTAGAAAAACCTGTTCATAAAAAATGGTTTCTTTCCACAGTGGCATTCGGTGAACATAGCCTTTTCAAAATCTATACAGGGCATCTTTTTTATTAGGAGAATTGTCATTCCAAAAGAATTCTTGGGTGTTCGCGTATATCGTAAAATCCCTTTCTAACACACGCATAATTTCAGCCATAAAAAATGTGAGTGTAACTTTATTGAGAGACACAAAAAAGGCTGCACAAAGAACACCGGCGTGGCAATAACTCGAGTGCAGAACATTCCACCTCCAAAGTGTACTAATAAAATTAGCAGTAACAATCAATTCTTTTGTGTATACTCAATTTGCAATTCTAAGGTGCATCCCATTTATCATATCATAGTATTCATAGTAATAAAGGAATGCGAGGGTTGCTTTATTATGTTATTGTTTTATTATGAAATGATAGCAAGCCATTCATTGAACGAATTGAATCGAAGGTGGCAAGTTTCGTAGGTAGCTTATAAAAGCAACGTGTCAGATTCATTCATGTAGACTCTTGAAATCAAGAAAGATAAAATTGGGGATTAGTGCTTAATTAACTATGTTGTAGTCCGTAACTGTAACTCTCCTTATCGCACCGTACAAAGGAATTATTTCAATTCGTTATGTTGTACTTACATAATGTAAGTTACATTCAATTTACTTCAGTTATTTACAACCAAGTAAGTAGGCATTATCTTTACAATTAGAGTCAAAGTTGAGTTAAATAAATATTGAGCGGCCGCAGTCCGTCTTCTTTCATGAAAACTACAAGTTTACTCAATCCAAAGCCATACTTGTCGTGGTAGAGTAGTAGAAAGATGTTTGCAAATAAATTCTCCACATTTTACAAATCCTGCGAAACTTGTCTTGAATCAACTGTGAAAAATCGCATTGGAATAAAATCTGTCAAATATACACACAATGATCGTACATTGTCTTATGGTGTTGATTGAATTGAGATTCATTTCTTCAGTGCTCTCTGGAAGTGTTGTGTCAATTATAAACCGACATCTCTGCAAAAAAATCATATTTCATAACATTGTGAGTATTAGTTCAATAGCAAATTTAATTCGAGTTTCAGTTTTTGACATATTACAGTATGCATGCATGAAGTATGCATTTAATTGGCAAGAAGGTCATCTATACATTGACCTTGTGAACTAAAGCAAAAGTTTAATGAAATTAAAAGGTTTTTACTTATATTATGAAATCATTGCATTGTGAAATAGCTTAGGTAAAGCGGCCCCACACATACGAAAAATCATTAATTGAGGTTGTTTCTTTAATAGCTCATTAATTTAATTACAGGATAGATTTCGGAATAAAATTGTTCTCTGGGCGGCATACTATTGATCATTGTCGAAAGTTTATTACGTGTCACCTTGGTGGTAGGCATATTCGGGACAAAAGAATGTTCAAGTAGTAATGACATCCTCATTTTCATTGCGTGATAAAATAACACATTAAATAAAGCTCTGCAATTATTTTTCCTTTTGTATTTTTTTTTCTTGGCAGACATGTTTGATCTGTCGAGAAGACTAATATAGTGATCCAGTTTGAAGGAAGTCTAAATCTCTAGCTCTCCGTAGCAAACAGGATGACTAAAAATTTTGATCCTCACGATCGCCTTAGGTAAGTTATAATACAATTTTCAATGCGAATTAACAATTATTTGTAAAATAAATTGAAAAAATACTACTATTTTATTTTATTTTTAAATGTAGTTGGTACTTCGGCCCGATCTCACGTCAGGATGCAACAGACTTATTGATGTCAGAAGGGGATGGAGGAGTTTTCCTGGTCAGAGATTCGTCTTCTATTCCTGGTGATTTTGTTTTGTGTGTAAAGTAAGCAAATTACCTTTATTTAAACATATTTAAATTTGCAACTTTCGCCATATGTTTTGAACATACTAAAGTATTGTTTGATTCATTCTAGGGAGGATTGTAAAGTCTGTCACTACATTATAAATAAAGTGAGTGATGAGAATGAGGGGACAAAGTACAGAATTGGAGATCGCAGTTTTCCGGATTTGCCTTCGTTACTTTCATTCTACAAGCTTCATTATTTAGACACTACTCCACTCGTTCGGCCTGCTAATAGGAGATGGGGAAAAGTTATAGCTAAGCACGATTTCGATGGTGCGGTAAGTATTATATTTTTTTTAAACCATCAAACGCTTTCGTAGGTAGTATAACTATGGCAGATTATCCTGCCTGAAAATAACTAAACCACCCATATCTCTGATTAATTTTGGATTGTCTTATTAATGTATTTACAGGACCCAGAAGACTTGCCATTCAAAAAGAATGAAATTCTAACAATTATTAGTAAAGATGAAGAACAATGGTGGACTGCGAAAAATAGCTTAGGTCGTGTAGGTTCCATTCCTGTTCCGTACATTAGACCGGTAAAACATTATTTAATACAAATCATTACTTATCTTGAAATATGTTGTTGCTGGGTAATTTTACTTAAAATGTTCTGAATTTTTCTAGTATGAAGAAAAGTCTAATGATACTGTCATACCGACTCCGAACAAACCTCCAAGTGAAACGTCTTCACAAACGTCTGAGAATCATACGCCGAAAAAGACTTGTCTCGAGGTTAGTTTCAGTTTATGTAAAAATTTAAAATTTTATTCCTGATTTTATAGCACATTTTGAAACCTGTAATCGTACTTATTTTAGCCCAACAAGGATACGTACGCACGGGTAAAGCAGGCAAGGGTACCAAATGCATATGATGACACCGCACTTAAGTTGCAAGTAGGCGATATTATTCGTGTGACTAAAATCAACATTAGTGGACAATGGGAAGGGGAAATTATGCTGGAAGGTGGAAAAGTTGGTCGAGTAAGTTGAACATAGAGCACCCATCCATACCCATAGTCAACTTAATCTTTCTCAAGTCATTAATTTAGCATTTATTAACACTTTCAGAAAGGACATTTCCCGTTTACACATGTTGAGTTGATTGACTATGATCCAGTATCAGGATCCCCAAACCCCACCATTCAGGTTCCGGACTAAGCAATTTCCGTGGCGGTAGCTCTACACTTCGAAGAGAATCTATTTAAACTACACAAATTGCCATAATATGCCAACATAAATTAGTCAAATCCTTTGCTACTATATGATAAGTAACTTTTTGGTCCAAAAATCAAAAATTATACTGGCAAAGGAATAGTAGTAAGCGGTGTTTGCGTGTACAGCCAGAAATACTGATTGTCTACACCATGTACAGTCTTCAGATTTCAATGTCGATAAGTAATCGTTACTGTTTTCTTGGACGTTTAGATAATTCTCGTCGATCAATATGTGTAATGCAGCAATGTACCATACAACAATTATAAATGTAATTACATTATTTTTTGTTATTCGAATTAATTTACAAAGTTAGACAATATTGAACAGACATGATTGTTGTTGGTCAGTTAGAGTCAATTATTTTATAAACTGACTACTTCTTGTTACGAAATGTTGAAATTCGGATATTTTACGATTCGTATTCTATCTTTCAAATACTAGGTCAGAGTTAAGTTTACATTCACCTGAGTGAATATATTAATCTATTCACGTACCACCAAAAATTTGAGTTTGTCAGTGGCAGTAATATGGTAGCTTAATGTGAAAATATTTACACATCGTTGAAACTGTCATTTAAAACTATCCCAAAGGAAAGTTTGTTCTCTACAAGAATATGCTATATTGCTAACTATGATATGATTATATGATTAACCTTTGTCTGAAATTTCGTGAATGAGTTCAATTGATGCATGTGCAAATTAGTGTTACGTGATGAAGCTATAGAAAATAATTACCTGTTATTTTAATTCAATAGTGCAATATTGAAAAATTATCAATGCTTGAAAGATTGCTTTTCTAAGCAAGATTTCACAAACTTATTAATGCATAAAAAACTAAGCTATGTAATATTATGGTAAAAATTATGAAATTGAGGATTGTTTCCGAAGAGGCTAGTCACCACCAGGTCATGCACGAACTAGTTACTGCTCGCTTATTCAGAAAAATGGTTAGCTAAAAACAATATTGTCTAATGCGCATATTGTAATGAAGGTATTGGAGGAAAAACACTGCGGACCATAAGAACCGAGTTTGCATATTTTGGATCTTAAAATTTGCAAGTTTTTACAGTTTTGTATTGGTTTGCAATTGCGAGAAATACAAATCACATTTTTACATGTTTTAGATTTTATAAGCTTTTACTATTCTCAACTCTGTGCTCATGAAAAAATCGGTTTTCAAATAAAGATGGAACGTTTTTCCATCCTCAAGTTCGAAATTGTTTTTCATAGTGCACTGGCATTTTATTTTGCAAAACACTGTAGTTTGATTGCCATATTTGAATCATACAATAACTGTGCCGAATAATGTAAATGTTCATACCTTCGACAAACTTGAAAAACCATTTTTGCCAGCACAATGATAGCTAAATATGATTTCAGACAACTTCAAGATATCAATTAGGTGAATTATGCACAGCATATAGAGTCAGTAAGTTACAACACAGATTGAAGTTGACAAAGAAATTCTCAAGGATCATTAGAGCTATTATTAAACCACAAAATGAAGTCACTACACTTGACCATTGCGGTTAAGCGGTTTCCACTGTAAGTATCTAAAAATCGAGACAGTACATTGAAATAATTTTTTTAGTATCAACTATTTTAGTTGGTGAAGAGGAAAATGGACCACCGAAATCCAAACCATTCCAAATTCATCTCCGCCCTTCTGTTTAAATCTAAATTATGTATATATTTTTTATTTTTCATTACTTAAATCTACTAATCATACTTTAAAAGTGTTTTGGTAGTGAAGTAATTTAAACGTTTAAAATATCATTAATTAAAACCAATTAAATCTCAAATTAAAATTAAAATGATGTGTTATATTTCACAGAGGTTCTTAATAAATCAACTGCCAGACAGAACACAAGATGAGTTTCGATGAGACCGATTTTGAAAGGTACGCTATATAATTTAAATGTGTATGTATAAATAAAGTATTCTCCTACTTAACAAAAAAATTACACAGCAAAATATTAGCTTACATTTTCAAGGTGTCACTTTTGACGATGCAAGGAATATTTTAATGGATGAAGAAGAAGGAGTCTTCCTTATCCGTGATTCGTCCAGAGGAGGATATGTCATTTGCGTAAAGTTAGAAGAAACAGCGTCAGTTATTTATTAATTTAGATTAGTTATATGTTAATTGACATATTATAAAACTTCCAGGGAAAAAGAAGACGTTTCTCAATACAGCGTTATAGTTAAGGAAATTGGCGGTCAAACGAACTTTTATGTTCGTGAAGAATGTCCCTTCAAAAACCTTTCGTCGCTACTCTCTTTCTATAAACGGAACATTTTTCAAACAACTTCCCTAAAGCGACCTGTTTCTAGCGACAGAGTCATTCTACGACGCACCAATAGAGAAGTTTGTATTGCATTGTATTTTTCCTATGTATAAGTTTGTTATACTCCATAAAATTAACTTTATCCTTTTACATTCGAAGGGATCTGAGCGTGGGGTCATTAAATCCGAAATACCCAGTGGTCATGGTACAGAGCCACCAAGAATGGTTAGAAGATCGGCTCCACCAGACATGTCGAAACCTTATGATTCCTCCTACACCAATCATGATGTAATTTTAATTTTACTGATTCAGAGAACACGGTTTACACGAGTTTAAAGACCAATTATTTGATCTTATTCAATTACCTATTCATGTTTGTAATTCTATTGACTTTTGTATCAGGGTACCCCAGTGTATGCCAAAGTGGTGAAACCTCGTCAACCCAGCGTGTATACTAATGACCTGGCTCTTAAAGTGGGTGACATAATTAGAGTTACTGGGAAAAGCACGAAACCAGGCATGGGAACTGGTGTGCTAAATGGACAAGTAATTGTTACCTTTTTATGCAACGTAAAGTCGTGGAAAACAATGTTTTTTATTTATGCGATAGATTTATAAAATAATTTGATTTGTCATTTTTTACAAGTCTGGAGACTTTCCTTTGGTCAACGTTGAGATCATCAACAAACCGAAGTGAATCTTCCGTTTTCTTTCCTGGACAATGGAGAACAAAACGGAATGAAAAGAAAAAAATTACAAGCTTGTTAAAAATAGTAATAAATATGTGTTTAGTAATGGAAGTGTGTTTGCAATCTGTTGTTATTTGGTCTGTTTTGCTCCTTTAAAATTGACGGAATGAGGTCATGTTTAAGTCCATAAATGAAATCTGCTAGTTCATACTCTTTGTACTTTGTAACCTTTTCATGCACTATTCTTTTTAGAATTTTACTTGTTTGTATTGTATGGTGCGTGGTATTTGTAAAATAGCTACAGTAGTAAGCTTTTTCTCTTTTTTTAAAACAAATAAGGACACTAGTCTATAAAATGGAATGTGGGAAAACTGTAATCGTTTGAAAACGCCTATTCCAAGAATATACACTATTATTTGTTCCTGGAATATTTGCAAGTGCACTATTATGCACCGTCCAGAATAACTAGAATCATAAACTGGCACCATCAATAAACCAGCACCAATATGTTCGCCTAATGCATACACAGTAGTCGTCTAATTATAATTTTGTAACATTATTATGTTGTGATTGTGACATTATTATGGATTTATTCTTGTAACAACTTAAAAACTGGAAATAACACGGTTACCTGTACTTTGTCCGGTTGCCTGAGCATGACTGACAAGAAGTCAAAGGATGAACAAGGTATGATTTTTTATTCATATTATGCATTTGCATAAAAATCGAATGGCGAAATATGGTCTAGACGAAATAAATGAAGGGACTTCCCTTGGCGAAATTAAAATCGTGGCGAAAATTTGTCCGGCAAAATTAAGTTCAATGGTAATTTACAACTTCACGTATAGATATATAGATTATGACGGCGTTACATTTACAATACAACTGAGTGATTGTCAAATGCTGAAGATTTTTCTTTCTTGCAAGTTGCAAATTACGACTGTAAAAAATCAAAGCCTTTAACAAACTGGATAGAAAATTTTAATCAGATTTAATTAGTAAATAGCTAATTTACAGGTAAAGTGATCTGATAAATATATGAGATGACATCGCGATAAGGAGTTACATGATGCCTTCCGTTGATAATCAGAAGGTGGATATTTGCCCAGTTTAGATGATGAAAAAATTATCGGTGATAATTTATGATTCAGGACTGGATTCTTCCAGCCAATACTAGTTTTCCTAATAATGACGTTAAGACAGATATCCGGTAAAAACCGCATTTACGTTTTAATTTGTTGTGCATTTCCCATTTATTAAACCCAATTATGCATAATGGTATTTCAGTATTTCACAATTCGAAAGAAAATTTTAAAATAAAGACAGATTGCACGACACCAGTTTACATACGTAAATCATTTGGAATGAATTCAATTTTGAAGTTGACATTGGATTCATTGGTAATGAATGAAGGGGTGAGTTCCCGGTTGACCTCTTCATTTACCTGTATCCAAAAGAATCTGCACATTGGAATAAAGTACCATGTCATAATAATGATTTATTAAACTCATTAACAAATCAATACAAGCTTTGAAATTTGAAATGTATTTTGGAAAGAATTCGATGTCACTTTAGTCATGTACATTTAGTTTATCAAGTTTATTAGTTTATTATTAAAATTTATCAATCATCATCAACAAAAAAGTAATTAATCACGATAATGTTATTTCTGAATCATTTGTAGAAAATCTTAAAAAAGAATACACATTAACCAATTTCGCAATGCGGTTGTGTAAGGTTCGAAACGGCTCTAAAACATAAAACATTGGTTTTTGGTTCATTGTAAGCGGTTAGTACAATTGCCAACTGATAAATTAAACATGTAATTAAGTTAACGTGTAAATAGTATTGCTAACTTAACTTAAATACGCGTATTTTTAAGAAAAGTTAGTAAAATATTGAGTTGCCCAGTCAAAGTTTGTATTTGTATCATTCTGCAGCCGCAAGAAGAAAATGACTGTAAATCTACACTTTTTCTTCCTTTAGATTACAATTCCACAGTGATGTCGTATCGTATCACATCAAAGCGGCTTCTGGGTAGGGCAAGCAAAGTAAAGCAGCAAGATGCAAGAGAATCGAATGCTCTTGCTCCGTGCGCACACACACAGAAGCGTTGCTTTGCAACTCAATTCAATTTTTCTTCTTTCATCAACAACAACAGAATCTAAAGGAAGAAAAACTGCAGTTTTACAGTCATTTTCTTCTTGCGG
>VYYJ01005307.1:0-11391 GCA_021029165.1 Cyphoderus albinus
TTTTTCTTCATTTATTCCGTTTCACCTCGTCTTTTAACCGTTAACAGCTGTGCCAAAAAGTTTTCCAGGAAAAGCCAATTCATCTATTCTTTTTGCTTCTAACAACTATTCTTTTGTCAGCCAAGAAATCAGCCTGAAGTTGGTCAGTATCACTTTCACTACAGAAGACCCTATCTGGCTGAACTTTTATGTGTCCGTTCTCCATCCTAAAAATGAACCAGACTCTCATCTCTTTCATGTTCTCTAGTTCAATTGAAAAGTACAATTTATGGACAATAAATGTCCACGCGGAAAATAGAAAGAAAACTTCTACTTTTAAGCGTTATCGTCATTATTTTTTTACCTGTTGCGTAATTCACGTTCAACCAAATATCTGACACTAGAATACTCAGTGTAGAACTTCAACTTGGACTACGTAACAAAATAAAGTAAAGGTAAAATTGTTTATGCGATTTTCTACATGAGACGACAAACTTCGTGGTTTACCATTTGTGTTCTAACATAATTTTAACAGTGGGATCACGATAGTTGTGATGCGATTCCATTTCTGATTATGATTGTGATGCGATTTCAATGAGCACAGTTAAATATTACAATTAGTATTGATTGAGCCACGAGAATGACACTCTGAGTTACGAAGTAAATAAGTAAGAGAAATGAATTATGTATGTATGTAAGTAATATGTTTGATAAATGAAGTCGCCTAGATGCTGATAGTTGAGTACGCATTTTTCTGATGTGATCGTCAACACGTGTGTTGTTTTGAATGGACGGCCGCTTTCCCCAATGTATATTTGTGTAAATGAACAATGAATTTTGTGAAATTCAGGAGGAACATCTTTTCGTTTTTCTTTGTCATTGGAAATATACTTTCTAATTTACTTCCTGGGATACATGTAGTCTTTACGAGTTTACTTCTGAAATAATCTTTATTTGTGTAGTCCGAGGGATGAATGTGTGTCGGTGGCAAGAGTGATCAAGCTCGCTTCTCGCTGGAAGAAGCAATAAACCGTAGAAAATACTTGAATAGAAAGAGGGTCAAATCAACAAGATAATTGTTTTGATTATGTTAAGCCAAAATACAAAGGTGGCTTTGCTTAATTCTACTATCTATGACTTACACATTTGCCAAACAATGTTCTTCTATTCTGTTACTGTTTTGTCCTAACTTCTCATTTCCAAAACTGTCATAAAAGAAAAAAAATCTACTTAAAAATATTCAAGCCCTTTGGAGAAGTTGCAAATATTACAACTTTACCTACTGACTTTGGAATGCTGCATAATTACTATTTATAGCAGATAATGTTGAAGGAACAAAACAAATTCTACAATGATGCTTCCAAAGCTGTTGCAGTCATACTCACTTCCTGCTATATAATGATAGTTAAATTGTAATTGTTCGTTGCAAATAAACCATAATTAATTATTTTAAATATCATTTTAATTTTATCTAATGAAAATTCATTCAAGAGTAAATTGTATGCATGAAAAGTGAAAACAAGTCAAAGTGGAATTCATAGCAACAGTTGTTTATGGAATATGTTTTAACCAAGAATATTTTTGCGAAAACAAGATGTTCGTTGTAAACTTAAACTGGTTGTTTATATGGTCCTACTGACAAAATAAGAACATAAGCTTTGAATATTTAAGTTGGACTTTGATAAAAATCCGTGATTAGCAGCGGAAATGCGAATGACAAAACTGAGAAACAATAACAATGGCATAAGAAGTTGAGAAGGAGCTTTCGGCTTACGGCCCACGTGCTCGCCTAATCCTTTGAAATTTGTTTTTAAATTATTGACTCAACTAAAACTTAGCTGCGCCAACAAACCTTGGGGGTCGATATTGCACAGGAATTCAGTTACACAAGGCATGTTATCAGAGACAAACTGGTAACCTACAAAAGGCACCGTAGATTTAAACTTAAATGCATTTTTAAGGCAATACAGGTTTGTGTGTTATACTATTGCAGAATAGTAAGACAAAACTGCACATATCAAAAAGGATTTTCGTCGAGTGAGTAAGTACGAAGCATAAGTCTGTCTAGTAGGATTCTTGAAGTAATAAAACTGTTATTACTTTTGCCATTTACAGTGATCACCCCAAATCACTGTACAAGCACTTTCTGTCTGTAAAGACTCGGATTGTCTACTTGGTGGATGAACCGAAGCAATAAATGCATACGTCAGAAATAGCCATAAACATGTTGTAAATGAAACGGTGTTTGTGCTCAATTGCCATTAAATTAAATACATAATTTGTACAATTACGAAGGACAGTAAGGAGATATGAACCAGTAACATTTCGCTGTGACAGTCTCATCTCAATCAATCTCGTTCTGGCTATTCTAAGAAAAGTTTTTATCACGTGAGAAAGAAAAATTGCGCGTTATTTCGTCAAACTTGATTTGATTTTTATTGGATGACGATAAACACGATTTCATCAACTGCTGATTTCCTGTTCAATGGAGTTTAGTATGAGTTAAAAATTCAGAAATTTCTTTTTACAGCTTTGTGTTTAATGTTAAATAAGTTTTCTTTGAGATGGAGAAATGGTTGCAATAATTACTCTCTTTGTTATGATCAAATTCGCAGCAATATGAAATGGAGTTTCATTTAAGGCGAAGATTTTCGTTTCTAAAGCCAAAAGTGTTTCATCTCGGTACAATTAAATTTCGTACAATTGTATTAATTGTGATTAGTATTTTAATAATGTAATGTAGTATAGCATGATAAGGCTATACCACGAAAGCAGCAGTATGGGTGAGAGTGATAGCGAAAATAGAGCCAACCTTAACTATAGATGTTTGTCAATCAGAACCTCCACAATAGTCCGTAGGATAAATATGTTTTAGAAAGCCGTTAAATGGAGGTCAAAATGGCTAGACATTCATGCGAACTGTTCAAATTTCAAAAGTCTTAAAAATGTTTCCATAACTATTTGCTAATGCAGCAGAACTAATTATAAATACATAAAGTTCAGCAGATATAAAGAAACTCAATTCTCAGCAAAATTGGGGGCCATTTTCAAGATTTTCCCCCAATTTTCAAGCAAACATGAGTTCGTATAAAAACATAAGTTACAGGGCCACTTTATTAATATAGCTTGAATATGTTGTCAAGCTATTTTGATGGAGGTAATGCTATCGTTTCTATTATCCAAAAGATTCTCTGCTCGGCACATGCTCTGCTTTGGTTTTCCACTCCATTTTCCCCCTTAGTTCGCCATCACTCCAGACTCCAGAGAAAAGTCAACAGCGGACGATGGTTCTGTATCAGTTCCGCTTTAATGCTACGTAGAGAAAGTGTGTGTGTGTGTTCTGGCATACTGTGAATGGTGTCAACAGAATTTTAATTATCCAAACCGTCTGATATCCAGAGACGAAGATGAAACCAAAGCAGAAAATATCTGCTTCCTGGATGGGAAAAGTAACCGCCTGGGATCCGTTAGTAACCCAAACAAGTGTTATATAACTCCACCGGTTTTTTGCAATTCTTGTTCATTTTTAGTTTAGAATTTCAAATGTTAGATATAGCAGTAGACATCTCCATATCATAATATGAACACTTACAATTCACAATGTATATGTTTGTTTATTCACTAATTCATGTTTGTCGTTTTCCAGATTTAAAAACCTCCGGCAATTCTTTATCCCTCAATTCTTACAATCCATTAAATGCTGCACCACTACAAAGCTTTGTAGTGGTGCAGCATTTAATGGATTGCAAAGGCGCAACTCGTGATATTTTCTTTTTTAAAGAAACCAAGTTTTCGCGAATCTTGATATACTGACAAAAAGAAGGCAGGTGACTATTTTTTATGCATATGTTTAAAATACGATAGTTGCGGGTTGTTAAAAATGGTCTGCGCGGTGGTTGTGCATATGTATCTCGTTACCGCAGGTAGTCAATGGTAAATATAAGTTGTTACAAAACTATCAATTATTTACTTATTTGAGTGGCAGAGTCGCGTGCGTGAATGTCGGTTCCGGTTTGCGCACTGGATGTTCAGAAAATACCCTGTTTGTAATTGTTCTGTAGGCTGGTTCTCAACATAGAAAAACTAGAGAAATTTCAACTATTCCTGAACATCTTCAATGTTATTTTAATTTTATAAAATTACTAAATTCAATGTGGTTAACTTTAATGGTGCTGTGATGCTTTCAGGACAAGCTATTCATTGAAATTAATGTAGTAGTAGTATAGTAATAATAAAGACAAATGTTATGATAATAGGGCTGCTGCAGGTTCTGTCTTAATTACTTAAATACTAAAAAATATGCTGGTGGAAACTATATATTGTAGGTTTTAAGCTACAATTGCTTCAATGTATCAATCTGCATTATTATTCTTTACTTGTATTTTTACCAAGAAATATTATATAGCCTCATCATCACGGTTTAGTTCAAAACGGGGTGCAAATTCATTTAAATAAAATGCAGTTTGTCAGTGCAGTGGTATTTTAATTCTTAGTACTTTAATTATAAAAGTAAACTACTTTATTCTACTAGTGTGTTGTGCAAGTAGTAAATAAATATATAATAGCCTATAATAACCTATATTATGTAAAATGTAATGTTTTTAAATGAAACTCGTTA
Organism: Cyphoderus albinus; assembly: GCA_021029165.1. Taxonomy (NCBI): domain Eukaryota; kingdom Metazoa; phylum Arthropoda; class Collembola; order Entomobryomorpha; family Paronellidae; genus Cyphoderus; species Cyphoderus albinus. The sequence continues at coordinate 4,598 of VYYJ01005307.1, forward strand.
TATCTAGATAAACTTAATCTAGCCCGAAATGAGCTAGAACAGGGGATTAAAATACGCTTAACAAAGATTCCTGAAAAAGGATGTGGCAAATAAATATATTTAATCATAACACAAGAATAACTGAAGTCCAATTTATAGACAATGAAGTTGTAACGAATATTTATTACATGTAATGTAAATCCACTCATTGTGTTTAGCAAAGTTGTATTATTTGTGATTGTAATGATTGTAGTCATTTGTAAAATCCATCAATTATCATATTAAGGCAATCTCTAACCATGATGTAGTGTCTAATAAGTACTATGTAAATATATTTATCCATCATTGAAATAAAACGGACAAAATGTTTGAAAGAAGGTCCAGATCATGGACCATGGAAATGCATTTGCCTTGCATTTTTTATACCGATGCATTAGTACTATCCGAAAGCACCAAATTCTTTTTGACAACATAACATGGTTTAGGCGAGCAAGCAAGCGTGAGCGAGACTGGAGAGCGAAGCCCATTTTATCATAATATCATACTCAGTCAAATAGCAGCCTATCGTTACTTATTTCTTATAACAATTTTATTCTTTATGAAAAACTAGCATTTCACCATCCCCCGTCCAAAATAAGCAGAGTGACTCTGCCGACAGAGGTTTCATTCACAAACGTCCAAATTTACTTCAATTTCATCAAAATATACAGACGTAGCTAAGCGCACAAACATTGAATTTATATGAATTCCTTTGGAGATTCTATTTTATGATATTCTATTCATTTTAAGCCATTAGTACAGAGCGATGGACATTATTGTTTTATTATTACATTTCATCAAGTCAATAAATGTTAAGCTGTCAAATCGAATTATACAATATGCATTTATTGAATGAATTTTACATTGCAAGTCTCAAACCAACTCTAAACTCTCAGCATGTACTTTTTTTTAGTAGTCAAACATCAAAATTTCACAAATGTCTTATAATCAAGTAACCACTAAAATGTAGTGACATAAAATATATACTGAAATGTCCCTAACTCAAGGAAATATAAATTTTCGATGCAGTTTTTTACCAAAATAGGCCAATTCATGTCACCAAGAGAATCTCTGGGTTTATATGTAGGTTAATGGTTTGTGACCGCTAAGTGAGTGTACGGATGAACGTGATTGAGGCGTTTTGTAGGAGTCGCAGTCGAGTAAGAAAATCATTACTGAAAGACTCTCAAATGCCACTTCTGTTTAGCTACTTACACGCATTTATATTAGTGAGGCAAGTGTGAAAATTGTTATGGCTGATTAGTAATTACGAAGTTGTATATTATAACTCAGGAACATACACTCGTTCAAAACTGCGAGACCCAAATTTCCACACTCTTTTTATTACCCTATTATTTTCCTTCTACCAGTGGATTTTGTGTCGCCCTTGTAGTTACTTCATCAGTTCGTGTCTTTAATTTTACAACTGGGTAAACGAGATTTACCTGCCTCGAAATTGAGTAACCGTTCCAGCAATAATTAAACCCATCATTTGCAGCAAAAAATTCTCAATGAGACTGTTTAGTAGCGTCGTCAGGAAAATTATTGTTCTTGTGATGGAACAAGTCACCAGCATAAAAACGTCCAAGGTGCAACTCATCCCTTGCAGCTTGCACTACTATTTTGAAGACAACTGTAACGAGCAAGCTTGAAATCAGCTTCTCCAGTGGGAAATACTTGATAAAAATACAAACAAATACGACAAGTTTTACGATCACGAACTCATAATTTGGCTAGCTTTTTGGATATTCTGAACACACGGCTAGCTAGCTTGGCTAGCTTGTAATAATAATATAATGTGCTTATAATCAACGCCACTGACACACCCATATATTTACTAGCCAACGTGGAGAAAATTGGTTTTTCCACAAATCAACGGATTGTTACCCGTGTGGTTCCTTTCAATTTGCTTGGCACCGCTTAGAAAATAACGCATCTGCCATTATTACAATAACACTTGACAAAGTAAATCCAAACACTAATGCATCGGCGGAAAACTCTCAAAAATTCTATATGTGCAATCTCATCTCACTGCCATTATTTACATTTGCTTATTTGTGCGTTTGTATGTCCGGTGAATGTAGAACTCAAATTAATGAACACGTTCTTTCTCATTACTCAGATTGGTTTGCGCCATTTATGCCGTGTATTTTAGGTTGTAAACTTGATGGGACTACGTGTAATAAGGGCACCACATTATGATAACGTTTTTCTGTTTAAAAAATCACTGCTTCTCAAAGATGTTTGTTTTTTCTTTTTTATCTCTGTAGTTTGCCGCCACTCCAGCCTTAAAAAAACAAATTATTATTTTTACTTCTGTTTAACAGATACCATTGCCTGCATAATAGTTGGTGATAGGCGTCAGCATTACCAGAAGCAGTCAAACTATTAATTTTAAATGTAGGGTCAAGTTTAGTCTTAGGTTTTGGAGGAGGATAAATTCTTCGCAAAGTTGGGGTCATTTTTACATACGTCACACCCACCCTAATAGCATTGTTTGAGGAGGAGGAGGCAAGTTAAAGCTAAGCCCAAATAAATGATTAGCAAATAGTGAAATAGTAGTCAATAACATCCCGTACTTTATTGACTTTTCTTGACAATTTTTGCGTGGCCCGCTGCGCTACATTTTCATATTATCCAAAATTACATTAGAATACGTTTCAAGGTTTAATGACGTTTTCCTCTTTAAAACATTACAGAACAGGCTTCAGCGGAAACTTGAAAAAGAATCAGCAAGAAGTCTTTATTAATGTCGTTTTCTATATTAATTACAATGTTGTTATAAATTGAACACATTTAAAAAATTGTATTATTTACTTCTTGATTACATACTTTGTGCACATTGATAATAAGCTATCTTGGAAGCATTTCCAAAGTCGTTTACCGACCACCATCGTTGCACATAACAAAAACGTTTTGTTCTGATGCAGTAGTACTATTGAAAAGCACAAAAGTTTGCTTTTCTTTGACACCATGGCTTAAGCGAGACCAGAGAGTGAAGCCCTTTTCGTTTCAACATAATATCATCTCCTAAATAGGGGCTACTTGAGAAATCCACAACAACATTAATATTTTATCACATTATTATTACACGTAAAGTGAAAATCACCAACTTGATTGCATGACTAATTTATTATTTTTTTTCTGCAAAACTCTCACCTTGTCTTGACAACTTCAATTGTAAACGATTTGGCGTGCCGCAACCGCAAATCATCTTTCAACTCACTCTATCCAATATTTTATTGGATAATGAAGGATGAAGGATGCCATCATCGTTGTCCAGCTTGGATATTTCATTCAACTCAATTATTTAGGCAAGCTTATATAATTTTACAAGCAGCTCCGATCCAGTTTCTTCATGATTCTATTTATTAGTGTTACTTTAATACCACACCGAGGAGTGACCGAGTGCATGAAATTTGTTTAATATGGCAAATATAATATTTAACAATATTTAAGTATAAACAACCGATAAGAATCTAACCTAGATAATTTATTTAATTGTTCATTGATACTGGTCCCAGAATCTCATACGCCGCCACGTTTTTCTCACTGTCAGTTAATTTGTTTTCTGACTAGATAATTACGACTTTGAAGATTATATATTTTAAATTCATCTAGTTTCTTGATCTGTAATGACGTTTTTAATAAACGCTTTGATATGGTTGATTATAATAATCTAATGAGCCAAAAGTGTCAAATGACCAAAGCATGCACTTTTAGGAACCATAAAATAATAGAGATTTGTTATTTGTTTATTGCTGCAACGTTTTTAGTGGCAGCATTATTATTATGAACATACGATAAAACGTCATAATGAATTATAACCAAGTGGGAAAAAGAAAACGAGACAAGAATATTAACTGAACAAAACAACTTATTAAAAAGTTATTTTTATTACGAATTATATGCAAATATTTTTTCTGATATCTCTGATGCGTGACGCGACCATTTTGCAATTATTTTGTCTTCAATATTTTTAGTAAATGTTCAATAAGAATACCCCGTTTCTGTTATAGTATACGCCAGTACTGAAAAATTTACATTTCATTAATTTTAGTTCTGCAAAATTATCTTCCTTCCAAATCCTCAGTTTTTACCCAACAAAGATGACACAGTGCGAATAAAATTCTTACCATCTTGTTGACCATTATGACAGACATACATAAACCCGTTAAATGGGTAACTGACGGAAAACGTTTCTTGTCCCATAAACAAAAAGTAGGTAAAATTGCACAATGCCCATTGAAAACTCTGAGAACTTAAACAACTCCAGTTGCATCTTACTAGTTATTTTAGTTTGCTCATAAACGTTTTGTGCTGAATTTTATTACTACGCTTGTCAGTGAATTGTGTTGTTGCATCTTAGATTTGCACATTTTGGTACGCCATTGCTCAGCAAGTCCATGTATAGGAAAATGCTAACATCCGGGCATAATTGTGACTTTGATACCATTGATTTGGTATATTATGGCTAGTAAACTTGCAACTGTTTTTTAAGTAGTAAATAACAACCTTCTAGTTCTGTATTTTATTTACCTGTTATTTGGTTATTTGTTTGTTGACGGTCGACCTACAGTTTTAAAGACATATCTACAATATTGAGTTAGACAGACAGCTCTAATGCAAGATTTATTAAGAAATACAAATGAAAACGTTCCTTCTATCCTGATTAGTTCTAGCAAAAATCACATTCATGTTGATTAAAAGAAACCTTCTTGTCTCTTCCCCCTCACCGTTTAAGTGGATACAATGGAAATTTCTATTCATCAAAAGTCCATTCTGTTGTATATTTATAATTTGCAAATACCCGTGCCGTGGTTGAGCTGAAACGTGCAGCTCCTTCTACTAAACGTTATGTAATTGCAATTATTTGACATCTAATCCATCCTGTAATAGTTCTATTTTCCGTTTCATTATACGAAATCTGAGCAGAATTTCTTTAAATGAGATATTGACTTGTCATAATACAACAATTTACGTATTTATTCTGGTTGCAAAATATGTAAAAACTCTTCAAAGGTAATTCTTGATGTGACAATGCAAGATAAATAAATAATAGAAAATCTTGAATTTCATTTGGCCTCGGCGTTCCTGAAACGAGATCAATGCCTAGCCTAAAAACGGTAGATGCAACTGCAACTGGTGTAAAGGGAAGGGGAAAAATACAAAGGAGATGTGAGCAAAGGAGATCTCTCTCAGGCTGCTACTGCCCAATTTATTTCTCTGTTGACGAAAACTTTATGTGGAGTAGAAGAAAAAGCATCACAAGCACCATAAAATAAAAAGCTATAAAAGAAAATAGGATGGAATAATATTTGAGCAACTCCGGTTGAAGGGGAAGAATTACGATTAGTAATGTTGTACTAGTGACCTATATGTTACACTAGACTGGTTCGAAAGAGTCATTTTGTGGAGAATAAAATGCAAATAATTTCAATGCCGCGTAGAATTCCTTGGCTGACTCACACACATAATTTTACAGTTGTTATATTATTGATTTAAGCTCATTCATATTGTAACAAAAATACAAAACAACATCAAATTGTTATTAAGATATAGCTCAGTTAAGGAACAATTGATTAAGCATGTAAGCGTGCAAGTGAAAATATCCATTAGAGAAACGTCATAGCTGTACTTGAGGTTAAACCTAATTGTCCGTAAACGAATAAATTATAAAAATAAGTCAAATCATTTTTTTAATCAATTGATTTCTTGAAGACTACATGCAAGAAACTAGCAATACGGGTTATAACATTTTACTGCTTTGGAATTGTTTATTTCTGCATATTGTTGCCCAGACTTTGAAGAAGAACAAATGGAAAATTGCCTTTTTTGCATTCCACGGACTCCCGGACACTATCAAATGCGGCAGACTCGAGTAACTCTCTCCCCTCTTTCTTTCTCAATCAACTCCGCTGCCTCGTAACAACTGATACATAAAATCTCTTTTCATCATAGTTTTCTTACATGGAAACTTACAGTCAGTAAAGACTCAACGTTCGCTCACTGTAACCAGATGTAGTTTATCGTGCAGCGCAGCGGTTGTAGTGGTTCGACGAAGCAAGTCGTGGCGGGCTTCCAGTTCTGGCACTCACAATCATTTGCTTCATTGGATTTATTTAGATACTATAATTTTTGCTATTGAATTTACAAATTTATTTTGCTCCCTCGAAATTTCAAAATTGGGATTGAAATACTTCTTTGTGAATTAACTGTCCGTAATCCCAACTTTCTCAGATTCTGTCCCAAAAAGTTTTGTGGTCACAAAACATGTTAATAAACTTAATGACAGCATAGTGGTTGTCAGTTAATTTATTAACTAATCTATACACCATTTAAAAGAAATACTCAAAGCTTAAATTATAACTTTCACTTTTACATAGATATAGTGAATGTAAATAGGCATTTTTTCTTCTCTCCTGTGGAGCGGCAGTTTGCGATTGGACAAGTAGGTAGTTTGATACTTTTCAGTTTTTTACCTACAATTAGTACCACTCATCCACTGCAACCGCTGCACGATAAACTAGAGGTTACATGAAGATCAGCACAGTAATTTTTATGCTGTATAGTGTGAACTTTGTCGATAAGGCTTCCAAAAGCAAAAGCCATGATAAATATCTCACGATGCCCCCGTTACCTCTAATGTAAGATCATGCCATCATGAGTTGAAGCTCAAACACAAACATATTTCTTAACTTCAGTATTAAAGTTTTAATTCTCATGCTGTGTTTCCTGAGGTCTGGCTTTCGTGACATAATTATCGTCCACGTTCA
>VYYJ01005308.1:0-11391 GCA_021029165.1 Cyphoderus albinus
TGCAGCAGCGTCATGTTTGACAGTCAGCCAATAAACAAAAAATCCAAAATAAATATTACATCATCAAAATCAAAAAAAGTTCATTTAAAACATTATTTTTCTCCAGAAATAATAATAAAGAAAAACATAAAAGTTTGCTTGGACTTCTTGAAAAAGTCCAACTTCGGAGAGTTCAAGCATAAACCAAATGTGATTTTGATTATTTATGTTAAATAATAATTGATTATTAATTATTTTTTAGTAGTAACGTAACATTTTAATTGGGCAGATTTTACACCTTAGTCATTGATTTAACGCCGATAGTTAATTTTTGCACCTTGGATGTAAATGGTTGACTCCTAGTTGTTTAGTGGATGTCATTTTGTAGTGTTTTAAAAATTAGACGTTATTTATAAGACGGAGGAAATAAACGAAAATCAAGTCTTGAAACAGCCAGTAGAAGATTATTATTGTTGGTATTGTTGTGCAGTAAAAAATTATAAATGAGAAATGAGAAATTGTTTAAAACAATATTATTATGAAAATTCAAGGTCTCCGATAGACACATACATATATAGTTTATGTATATACATAATAATAAAAACAAAAATAATGGCAGCAGTAATAATGCAGCAATAATATTAATGGTGATTATGATCATTTTGACATTGACGGATACATTCGGAAGAAAATGAGCGAGTTCGTAAAAAACTGGAATAGATTATTTAGAAACTTTTTTTACATGTGTGTATATAATTTGTACAATATATATTCAATATCTAGCAGGTTAAATTAACCCCTGAGTTCCACCAGCTCGTTTTATATTACTTTTCAATTATTGTTTGTATTTTTCACCACATCTGAATATTGCTCGTTTAAAAATATTGAATTTGACTGACAGAACAAGATGAAAGCATGGGGTATGCTGCGTTGGTGCTTAAATAAATAAATGAAATGACATGAACAAAAAGTAATTTCTACTTGGAAGATACATACATACGACGTGTTTGTGGAAGAAACCAGCATAATTATCAGGCATTTGGAACATTTTTAGTCAGTTAAAATCAACAACATTGCTTTACTAAATAAAATCATTATATTTAAGGACCCATTGAGAAACACATTAAATCAATTATTAAATGGCAATTAAATTTTCAATCTTTATTGAATAAAATACAACGACATAGCATGACCATTATTCAGTTCAGTTTTTGTTAGTTAGTCAGTCAGTGAAATTCAGTGTTCAGACTCATTCGATTCATGCATTAGTGCAATGGTGTTTTTATGATGCTTTTTATATTCATTTCTATTACACTTTTTATATTAATTAATTGAAAAATGAATAAAAAACTGTTGGAGTCCTTGCTGCTTGCTTTTAAATAAAATTTCATGGACTTGATCCACTCCACTGACAATTGTGAAAATCATTCATGCTTCATGTCATTTTACAAAACCTTCATAATAATGCTGCTGCTGTTGGATTACATAAAAAGTTTAAATTAATTGACTAAATAATGAGAGATGAATGCTGCTAAACGTTTATTATATTATATTTTATTGCAATTACATTATCATGATGAACTCCGCAGCCAAAAGCTACAACATGGTGCATGTATCTGTGTGAGGCATCCGTCTCCACCCTTTCATTTTTCAAATGTAAATCTAATTAAACCTTAGTTTCGTGCACAGCATCCCCTTTTTTATGTTATGCCACCAAGCTATCTTTGGATTAGCATTATTTTTATAGAAACGAAGCGGAAATGGAAAAAAATATGAAAAATGCCAATTTAAAATATAATTAGAATAATGAGCATTTTAATAATCAAATTTCTTCCTGATTAAACCAATGTATAAATCTTTTTTAACCAAATGCCCACTATTATTATTTTTATTTAATTGACCATGTGTCATGTGAAGTCTTGTCATGTGACATCTGTCTGCAACCGGAATAATTTTAAGTCTGATCCCTCCAAACTTTTTATTTAAAAAGGCACTCAAATTAAAATTGCAGAGTCGACTTACGTGCATTTGAGACCATATATATATTGAAAAGGCGAAATGACATTGGAGTCTTGACTTTGTTAACCAAATCATTAACACGTGCTTGTCTATGTTCGTTTCAAGCTCCCCTCTTTGGTCACCGCTGCGCTGCTGTTGCCTTTACTATTGCTTGATGATCTCATATTAAGCGACTTGGATTAGGGTTACTAGGAGAGTGAAGACCACCAGAATCACCAACTTCACCATTATTACTATTTACATTGATATTGCCACCATTCACATTTTTATTGCTATTATTACCACCGCTGGGAATTTTGTGCCTTCTCGGTGGATCTTTTCTGCTACATGCAGCTACGTCGCAAGTTCTGTCGTTCCACCTTCCAATGATGCCGTTATTACAACATTATCATTATCATTGTTATTACTGTTAGCACTTGGGCTATTGCAACTGCCACTTTGGAAGTCCATTCTTTGAGAATTGCCACCATTATTTTTATTATGGCTAATATCGTCCTCTTTATGATCGTCATCCTGCACCGCTGATGCGCTAATTTCTGAATTTTCACCACACCCAAATGTTTCTTCTTCTAGTGGACACGAGTTACTTGGAACATCTGAGTTTTCAAAATTTGTAGAATAATCTAGCTCCATCTCTTCATTAACAAGATCATCCCCGTGTTCTTCGTCTCCCTTAAAAGGAGACTCGAGCTCCGGCTTAATTTGCAATAACTCCGTATTCATGAAACCCTTCGATGAATCCTCGAGTTGAGGAGACTTTTTATTTAATAAACCGAGTGAAGATTTGGGTGTACCCGTGTTCTTCGTCTCTCTTAAAAGGAGACTCGAGCTCCGGCTTAATTTGCAATAACTCCGTATTCATGAAACCCTTCGATGAATCCTCGAGTTGAGGAGACTTTTTATTTAATAAACCCAGTGGAGATTTGGGTATCCTGCTGCTTCCTGAAGGAGAGAGCGAGTGTCGTCTTTGTAACTGCTGAATTTGGTGGCTCTGTTGAAAACTGTGTAACTCCTGCTGAACTTGTGTTGAGAGTAACCCAACTCCACTCAGAACTTGTTCAAGTGATGAGCTATTTATAGCCGTATTTGATTTACGTAACTCACTATTAATATTTAAAGCAGCATGCTGCTGAAGTTGCTGAAGATGTTGCAAAGCGGCTGCGTAGTTCTCTGGGGCATCAATGAGATTGTTAAAGCTGAAGCCTTGAATGGTTTTACTCGCCAGTCTCGTTCCACTTCTCTGGCTACCTGCTGCGCTTACTCGGTTTTCCACAGATTGTGAAGTAGAAGAGGTGGATGCGATAGGCTGTTGCTGTGATGTTGTTGACTGGGGAAATTGAAGCAGGTTGCTATTGCTATTACTATTAATACCAGCAAGGGTTGAGTTAGTCTGGAATGGATTAGCGAATTTGGACAATGTCATGTCAAAATCGTTCTGTGCAGATGAAATACCAGGAAACTGTGGAAGACACAATCCAGTCTCCTGCAATTTGCAACAACTTATTACAGTTCTCTAGGCACTATCAAAATAATGTATCTGATACTCAGTAACAGCTACTCTGTCTGAAAATTATATTTACGGTGTCAAAATAAACGTTTAAAAAATAAAATACATGCTACATACACTCACACGATTGAACATTATGGAGAAGTCATCTTTTCCACCTGGAGCATCCCGGAACACAACTGCTCGAATTACCCCTCTGATATGCTCTTCCGGCCAAGATCCCAAAAGAATCCGTTGTGGTCTGCCTCTGCCTTTTGGTCTTGTATCGGACATTAAGTCTACTCCAAAGACGCAATAAAAAAATAAATTGCTCTGTGGCTGCATATAAAAATTATTTTGCTTTAATGCTTTAATTATTTTTACATTACCGCTATTGTTGCTGCCGTCTGACGAAGGCCCCAGCATATTGTGAACTCGGTTTGCATATAATACAAACTTAAGCAAAACGGAACGAAATTAAACATTTAGAATTTCCATCTACTTCACATTAGTTAACTGCTGCTGCCAAGAATAATTCAGCATTAAATTAAATATTGTATGAAACTTACTGTTGGATAGGGGATTTCGAAGGCACGAGCAGCTGTAAAATAAATATTGTGTTAATTCTATTTCAGTCAACGATTTGTTCAAATCATCATAGTCATAATTCGTTTTTAGTTTAGTTTGTATAGCAATACGTAATTTATCTAGTATTGATAATCTGATTAATGTATGTACCTTGAGAAAGCGACAGTCCGTCTCTCAAAACTGCAAAAATTGCTTCAGCCATTGTTTCCGGCCGCCAGGATTTGAGAGGTCCGCGTTCACGAAATCGAAGTGCTTGGCCGGTACCACCCTGATTTTGGCTCCAGCATTTTTGCCACATATTTTGAATTTGATACTGGTATGTGTCTGTATAGGCGAATCATTAATAGTACTTAATTGACATATTTGTTTTAATTCACTACACTCACGAATTCGTTGGAACTATGAATAATAATTCGTCGATTAGGCAACTTTCTAATGTAAATGGCGCTGAAACCTTTTATTTTTTATTTTTCTATCATATAAATGTCATTACTCATTCCTGTCTGCGTGGTTTGATTTGTCGTAGCACTGTAACTAGCATTAACATTTGTGTTTTGTTATAGCTAATATGTACATATATAAATACAATGGTTCGTGAGAATTACAAAACCGGTTAATGTGCGAAGGAAAGCATAAACTTACCTGTGAGATTGGAAGCTATACTTGCTCCAAGCCATCCATGTGTTGTCTCCAACATTTTTGCCTACAATGTGGAAAATTTTATTTTGTTATTAAATTTTCTTAAATATTCGCATAGTAAAGGTGGTGGTACAAAGTAATGACAGATTTCTTACTCGCTCTTCCTCACGAATCATCTCGGCAAATTCAGGTTTCAGCTCCAAATCATTTGTGAGTGAGGATGTGGTGGAACGCGGATTATTTAAAGGCTCTCCTGATGTTCCAGTGTGTTTAGAGTTGGAGTTTGACTCTGACGCATCTGATGGAGGGTTCGGAGTTTTTGCGGGTTTTAAAATATTACTAAGGCTTAATGCATTTTCTGAGGAAGCCAGTTCACAAGATATATTTTGCAGTGACAAATTGCCACCAATAATGGAAGTGGCCAGTTCCTTGCTACATGGATTATCGAGATTCCAATTCCAATTTGGATTATCTTGGTTAGAATGACTATCAGGATTCCCATCCAGTGGACTTGGCGTTCTTTCTGGAGTCGACATTTTCCGTCGTTTTCTTCGGTTTAATAGAAAGAGAGTTTGGCGTTACACTGAATGGGCTAAGTCTATGATTATGTAAAATCGGATGAGTCATGAGATGAGTATTGGAGTTAACTTGTGAACTTGGCTCTGAACACGGATTAGAAGTTCGTATTAAATCTAATGCGGAAGAATTTTTGCTTGAACTTTCTCTTTCATTTCTACACTCCCTGTTTTGATTTTCACTCGAGCCACCTGCACTTGAACCACGAGACACATCAGCCAAGCCTTTGATTTTTAGCATCTCAGCTACCTTCAACAGAGGTGCTAGTTGCTCCTGCGACACATTTATCTCGCCTTTATACATAAATTCCACCACGGATTTGAGCTCATCCCAACCAATATCTTTTAGAATGACGATTGGATGTTTGCAGGGGTTATCGAACAACAGGGTTTGAAAAAACGGGGAACACGCAGACAGTACCATTTTATGTGCTTTCACTGAATTTCCATCACAAGCTAAAGTTACGTCGACAAAAGTCTCGCTTTGAAGGAGCTGATCAAAGATATTTGTGAGATTGTTCTGGTAGTTATTCCAGCGAAGGCAATACTTTTGCGGTGATGTGTGAGACATTTTTGATGTGAATAAAAAATACTTTTAGTTGGAAAGCATAAGCACTATAAACTCAAACATTTGCACCACTTAAATAGTTTCACGTCGATTGGTTCAAAGTAGAGTTGTATAATTGAATTTGGAATATCCTTCCGAAAGGCGAATGTTAAGATTTCAGCAGAAATTACTTGCGATGAACAACTCTGAAGCAGGCATGTGCACAGCTTCACGCACGAGAGCGAACTGACGGAAAAACTGAGAATCCGCTTCATTTCGTTCCTTGCATCTAGCAGTAGCAATGGGACTGCTCAATACATTCTTTGTATGCTGCTTGTTATTCGTTGGTTATTTTTCTAGAGTCTATGATGTGCTTTGCTGTTGATACGAATTTATAGGGTGATGTGGATGCACTTGCAGAGAAAATATTTTGTTGTCGCTTGTGCCTCTAACATATTTCTGGCTAAGTGATTTTTTGATGCGCCACGAGAGAATAATTCTAACTCTCTGTGATATGAGGAGCGATTTTTGTTTTCTCTGCTCAAAAGTATTATATTTTTCCTTGAACATCTCTACGTCAACGTCCAACGTAAATAATACATAACATAAACATTGTTAATCGCCCAAGAAAATATGACGATGACGCCGCTTTCGAGATCATTTCTAAGAGTACGTTCCACAACAAATAAAAAAGTAACAATAAACATAATATAATGTACATTATGCAGAGACTTCACAATATAAAATATATTTTATACTCACACAAACAAAAAACTATTTTTTCTTTGAAAATAATAATACACCATCTCTACATACATAACATAGTCGCTCTCTTATGTATTTTTACTAATAATCATAATCAAAATTGCAATAACAAAAATAATAATCCCTTGGTTAACTTATCTTACATAAGCATCAATACTCTCCAAGGCAAAGCCTGCGCTCAAAAAACTGTACACGACAATGAGGCTGAGGAAATAATAAAAACGGTTCCTTCATTTCTAACGAAATGTTTTATGTCTGTTGTCTTCAGACAAAATGTAATTGCCAGATTTTACAAATAAGTACCTCATGATTCAACGTCGACTAGGAAAGGTTTCGTTGTTAGATGATGAAGTTTCCCAAAGATTTAACGGGTTGTACATTCGGCGTTAATTACATATATATATATAATCATGTTAATTAATTTAATTCATCAAATAGCTTTAATTTATGAAGTGTTGTAAAATGCGAATTTGAGTAAAAATAATACTAAATATTTGCTTGCTGAAATTGCTATTCTTCTCTTCTCTGGTATCATATATTCTATGTAATGAAGACTGAAAAATATGAGTTAAAGACAAGTCGATGAGTCTTTTCAAAATCAATTGAGCTCTTATTTGCAGCAGTAGAAAATATCATTTCATATTATAAACCATTATATTTATGTTAATAATGCTACTGAAGCGATAACAACTCAAAATAAACGCGGTCACGAAATAGCCAGTAAAAGATACAGTAGGGACATTCAAAACAAAAAGGGTATCGTTATTATTGTTGTTATTTCTATGCAGTAAAAATTATAATTAAGAAAAAATTGGAGGCGTAATTGCTAAAAAATATTATTATGAACATTCAAGGACTCCGGTGGACAATAAAAAACTCAACAATAACAATTACTATAGTGGAAGGAATGCATCAGTAATATTACATGGTTATTATTATTGTTAGGAGATTAACTGATAGACTCTGAAAAAACGAACGAGCTTGAAAAAAACTGGAATAAAATATTTTGAAAAACGTTTATTTTTTATAAGGCAAAAATGCAGTATCTAATCTGCACGAAAATTATTTATGAATTACACGTAATAATGGAAGTCCGTATATACATCTGCCAACAATTACTTGCATACATTAGGACTCCGTTTGACATTATTGAATGAACAAATTTTAGCTGTTTTTTTACTTTCACAAATGGAAGTGAAATATAATGTGATTAAGGAATGCTAGTAGCCTGTAGCCTGTAGTGTTCGCAGCAGAATCATATTTATCCAACTAAAGATCTATTATTGAAATGGAATGGATGCATCAAAAAGTCATAACTTATTGAGGTGATGAGTTTTGCTTAGAGTAGATTAACGCCTGTGTTCCATCCAGCAATTTTTCGTAAATTTTTTAATGCCTAATTTTCATCACATTTGAATATTGCCCGTGAGCTCGATTAAAAATATTGAATTGAAAATATTAACCAAGATGCCAGGCAACATCATCATGGTCATTATCATACATTTAAAACTGTTTAAAGTGTTTAAATGGGATGGGATGGAATAAATTTTATGGACGCGATAACTGAAGTTAACTACGAAGAAGTACATTTGGAACCCCCAATTAAAACATTTTCTCTTAATAACTAAAAGTTATATAAGGACTTATTGAGAAACGCATTATGTAAATCAATTATAAAATGGCAATTAAATTTTGAATCTTAATTGATAAAATTAAAACGGCATAGCATGCCCATTTAGTTAGTCACCAATACCCTCATGTCAGTTAAATATTCAATGTGACCAAGTCATTCGATTCAGTAGGCTATGCAATGTAGTTTTTATGATGCTTTTTATATTCACATTTATTACACTTTTTTAAATTAATTAATTGAAAAATGAATAATAAACCTAGCAGCAGAGTTTACTCCTGCCTGCCATTACCATTTTACCATTAAATATACATCATGGACTCCATTCCGCTGCACTACTGAGAATAATGGAAATCATGCATGCTTCATGTCATCACATTTCGTTCCATTCACATTTTATAAAACCTTCATTCGATAATAATACTGCTGCTAGATAATATAAATAGAAAGTATAAAATTAATTGACTAAATAATGAGAGATGAATGCTGCTCAATGTTTATTATATCATATTGATTTTAATTGCATTACGACGATGACGAACAAGGCATCACACGCAGCATGGTGGTATTTATGGAGTATGTAGCTAGGAATATTTTGTGTGTGGCATCACCACTCTTTCATTTTTCGCATGTAAATCTAATTAAATTTTAATTTTGTGCACATCAGCTCATTTTTATACTATACCACCAAGTCATCTTTGGATTATTCCTCGTTTTCATTTTTCAACTCAAACTATGAGGTTATATAAAGTTGTAGAATAATAATTTTATATAACCGAGGCGGAAATGGGAACGGAAATGTTTAAAATTCTAGTTAAAAATATAGTCATAATGAGCGCTTTAATAATGATATTTTTTAATCAAATGAGTGTGCAAATCATTTGAAAACGAAATGTCTTCTTTGGGGGAAAACACCGGCTTCGGCTGGAGTAATTTTAAGTTTTTGATAAACTAAAATATTTTTAATAACCCTTGCTTGAATATTAACTAAACTCATTTACATAGATTTTAAAATAAATTTAAGGTTTTAATAACACACGAAAATCTCCATTGCTAGTGTAATTGAATAATTAATGTAGCCATTTTATCATCTTCAATCTGAAAACACCTATTCCACACGTTTAGACACGCACGTTTTGTTGTGTATTGTTAAATCTATGTCATTCCGTTTTTCGCTATAATTTATTATTATTACATAATATCATGTCAGAACAAGGTGAAAGATAATATTTTTTGTTTATAAAAGTAGTTTCTCAACCAGTAGCAAACACGGCCTACCTCGGGCTCGCTTTGGCTTTGCCTTTGTTCATTTCACATGTACCTCGTCGTTCACCCCTGCTCCTGCTGCTGCTGCATTTACTAATGCTGGATGATCACATCTCGCCGAGCTTCTTACTTTTAAGTTATTAGGATAGTGAAGAACACAAGAATCACCAACCTCACCGTTATTACTATCCACATTTCGATTGCTTTTATTACCACCACCGCACCGCTTTGAAAATGTAAACCCTCTCGACGAATATCTTCTGCTACATGTTCAAACTTCAAGCCCTGTCGTTGCAACTCTGAATTGATGCCGTAATTACAACATTATCATTATCAGTGTTATTACCCCTACTATTATGTAACACTTGGAATATTATCGCCAGTTTGGAAGCCTTTTCTTTGAGAATTGTTCCCGTTAGTTTTATTGTTGTTAATATAATCATCACTATTATTGTGGTGTAGTTTCCAGCATATGATTTTTTCATTCATAATAACGCAAAGCAAAATTTTTCCATCAAGTGGAGACGAGTCGCTGAAGACAAAATCTTTTCATTAATGACGGGGACCTCTTGTTCGTCAGGCAGGAGCTAAGGCAAGGATGTTTTATTTGGCGGAGATTGAACCTCATTGTACTTGAGTATGCTGCTTAGCGATTATCCACTTTGTAATAGCTGTAGCTGCTAAAATTGATGCTTTTGTTGAAAGCAGACTAATTCTTGCTGAACCTCAGCCGAGAGCAATCAAACACTGCAGACAACTTGCTCAAGTGATGAACTAATTGAATAAGTTGCTTCACTAATAGCAGTCTGTTGCTGTAGCAGCGTCTGCGTAGCTCTCTGGCACACCAATGAAATTGTTCAAACCGTGAATGGCTTTACTCCACAGTCTCGTTCCACTTCTTTGGCTACCTGCCGAGTTTACTTTGTTTTCCACAAATTGGTAAGCAGACGCGCTGGAAGTGGTAGATTCATGCAAGTTGGTGTGATGTTGTTGGTTGTGAGAACGGACGCCGACTCGTTTTGCTATTGCCGTTTGTAGTAGAGTTAATCCGGAGTGGATTTTCGAATTTCGACAATGTCATATTAAACACAAAATGCAATAGTCCCCTTGCATTTTTTCCACAAGTCATTTACTCCAACAGCAAAAACCAAAGATAAATACAGATACTTTCTTTAGGAAAATCAATGAATTATGTAGAAATTCATTTTGCGATGCAGTAATAATACATCAAAATAACTAAAAATATTCAACTCACAAGATGGAAGAATATGGAAAAGTCATTTTTTCCAACTAAAGTGTCCCGGAATACAAGAGCTCAAAGTACGCTTCTGATATTCCCTTTCGGCCATGAAGCCAGAAAAATCGTTGTGGTCTGCTTCTGCCTTTTGGTCTTAATCGGACATTAAATCTACTCTAAAGACGCATTAAATTATAAAACTGTTTTGTGGTGGACAAAAATTATTTTGCTTCAAGGGTTTAATTATCGTCTGAATGCGGGTAACGCTGAATCCGTATTATTGTTGGATACAGAATTTCGAAGGCACGAGCAGCTGTAACAAATATATTTTTGCTAATTCATGTTTTAATCAAGTTTTTCTTACATAGTCGTGTAATCTATCAATTGATTTGCAAATGATGCGTAAATTTATATAATTTTTTAATACATCATTGCGAAAGTGACATCTCTCAAAACTGCAAAAATTAACAAATTATTGTCTTCGGGATTTGAAACGTCCACGTTAGCAAAATCGAAGTGTTTCGGGCCACAGTAACACAAATAAAATCTTATTTTATTTTGCAATAAACCAGTCTACGTGACAAGGCTACAAATATCTCACAAGTGTAAACACCTGACAAAGTGAGGCTAGCGATTAAATGACGTGCAAACCACACAATT
>VYYJ01005309.1:0-11387 GCA_021029165.1 Cyphoderus albinus
ATATTGAAACCTAATCGTACTTTGCATTCGAAGAAAACTTCGTTTTCAGCTTTATTTCAAAGTAGAAAAATATTAATAACAATAATTCTGTAATACATACCTAGTTACATAGTGGAACAGTTACAATGACCACAGACAAACTACGTATGATTTAAAACAACATTTCTTTTAACAATCTCTTGGTACCCATGTCATACAGTCCTTCCATTTTGAAATAAATCTCCTTCGCCAAATTCTGGAAACTTTCCTCTTCGGAAATCATTAGCTCTCCGTAAAGATAAACACCCATGGCCACATTGCGTTCCAGGAACTGACGCAGGATTGGAATTCTTGATTTGTCTTTACACAAAATTATCAACTCGCACCATCGATGTAATATTTCTGGATTTTGTGCCTTCACCTGGAGAAAGACCGTGCTACTAACAAACTGCTCATAACATCTTTTTACAGTCTCAGTTTGCTCCGCAACGCTTAAAACAAGTTCCAAAAGAATCATTAATTCAGATCCACTTAGACGTTCCAACTCTTCCAGAGACGCATTTCCCGAACAAAGACGGCGGAACACCTTCTTGAGTTGGTCAATGTTTTCAACGACACCAGCAATTAACGCCACCTTTCGAAGTTTCTCAGATTTGTCCTTAAGTATATTCATGCTGTCATAAGGAGGTGGCAATTTGGGGGATTCAAGCCAGTCCCTTTTAATCTTTGTAATCCAACTTTCTGACTTCGATGAGGTTCTTAGATTGAAAGAATCTTTAAATTTTTCGTAAAAGCTGTTCAGAAAAATCTCAGATGTAACAAGCTGTGAGTGAAATTCGAGCACATATTCTTTCATAAACTTTAAAAATTGGTCTCTTCCAACGAGGGAACTCAGGTGCCACAGGAGAAGGTAGCCTTTATAGTAATGAACATGCATAAACTGCTTAATTGGGACCAGTCCATTCTGTGCAGCTTTCTCGTTTTCTGCTTTTCTGCTCATTACATGAAATTCACTGCTAGTATTCTGCAATTCAGATTGAAGGCTGATTAACCGTAAGCAGATTTTTAGTCCATGCTCCCTTTTCACCTCCACACTGCTCTTAGAAGGGAAGTAGAATTGAAAGGTCTCTTCGAAGACCATGTCTTCATAAAAAGTTGCGAATCCTTCGCTTAGCCATTCTTCCGTCCAATCAAGCGCCCCAATCAGAAGCCCAAACCAAGAGTGGCAAATTTCATGAGGAATTCTACTCACAAATAATGGTTCATCAGTTCCTGCAAAATTGCTGGGGGATAAGAAAGTCATGTGAGGACTGGCAAGGCCCAAAGACGGAAAGCATTTTGGCATAATGATTAAATCCAGTCGGGTAAATGGATGAAAATTGCTGGGAGATAAGAAAGTCATGTGAGGACTGGCAAGGCCCAAAGACGGAAAGCATTTTGGCATAATGATTAAATCCAGTCGGGTAAATGGATGGGGTCCAATGATGTCATAGCAGGACTGCAAACAGTGAAAAATGAATGCAGCCAACTTATCCAGGATTAAAGAAGGCTTACAAGTCTGATCCAGCGAAAAGAAACGCACAGGTATGACCTTCTCATTGCTGCGTTGGTTATTGTCAATCATATCTTTAAGCCTACACGGAAAGGTTCCATGACCGGAACAGGAATGAGTTGGGCCAGGGGTATTTCCATACAAATCTCTACGAAGCTCCAAAGTACTTTGCAGGCAATACTTTCCAATGACCATTGAAAATGTGGACATTGGTAATGGAATCGAGGTGTAGAAGTAATGGGTTAACATATTATCTCCAACTTCAATGATGTGTCCTGGGTCATCAGATGTCAATAAAGGCACGTAATCGTTTTCTACCTCCAACATCACTTCCCACGTGGCCAGTGCCGTTGGTGGCTCTTGACAAGGAAATAATCCGCTGTTGTTGACAGGACATGCTGGTGTGTAAGCACATTTGATACAGTCTTCATTTTCGTACGAAAAGCCTTCACATGGTCTCCAATGAATAGACGGAGAATTCTCCAAAGTTTCATAATCAATTCTCACAACGGATGGCACTTTAGTTTTAGTCCAACCGTCAATTGTAAGTGACCATTTGCTAACCATAAAATTGAGTTTTTCAGAATTATTTTCCGGTTTAGGAGCGTTGAGCCACTCTTTGTAATTCAAAGAACGATAATAATTTTTTCTGAGGCCGGTTGCATTAAACTCTGCCAAATTCGCGTTCACCTTGAACTTTTCCGTTGTTTCGAGACTGAATACCTGCTTAACATTTAGGTAACAAGCATCCAAAATAATTTTTGACGCTTCCGTCGTTGGTGTCAGCCAGTCGAGAAACAGAATCACAGAGCCATTTATAATTTTTCTAGTGAAATTTGTTGATAGTTTCATCAAGTAATGCTGAACTCGAACTTCGTTTACATTTGCCAGCAACGGTAAGTCTTTCTCTGTTATTTCTTCGTCAGTTGGGACGTGTTGGCTCTCGTTCAACCTCAAGGTTTTCCTAGGCGGCTCCATCCTGCTTTTTGATTTCTTTTCTATTTGACAGGAATACAACAAATTTTCATATCATTTTTTTGCAATTTTTGTCAGATATCTTTTCCATTGTGTAAACTGTAGCCTCAAAGTAAAAATTCTGGCTCATACAAATAATGATTTGCCCATTGGAATCCAATGATTGGATTGAAATTGAAGAGTATAGTGTGAAATTCACACTGTGAATAATGAAATGATTACAATGATTTTAAGGCAATTCCGGTAGGACAAACTTAAACGATAAAAACCTATAGTCACGCGTTTGTTACCAATTTTCATGATTTGTAATGCATACTTATTTCATGCAAGTTTTTCAAAGTAGGCTGGGAAAGATTTTAGAAGTAAGCTGGGATGAGTAAGAACTAACAAACTTAAATTCCGCCTGTCGTGAAACCTAATATTACTATTGAGCAACATAGATAAAATTCACACGTTGTGTTTTAACAGTCATTACAGAAACGAACCTATCCTCACTTACAAATGTATTGTAGAATTTCTTTTCATTTTGTGTGAAGCAGTAATAATTATAATTTACAGAAGCCCTTACTTCGTAGTTTATAAAATGATTTATATCTAGACCACCCCTTTGAGTTTATTACACGGTGTTATTGCAGTTTACGTAATCCAACAATAGCCTTTCATTTGATGGTTGTTTCTTAACACAGTCGTTAATAAGCAATTGCCAATAAAGAAAAGTACCTGAAGTGTTTATTGGTATTGATGGTTTAACTTTAGCAATAATTCAAATAAAAACCGAATAAGTCGTGTTTAACTTGCAAATCTGAAGTCCTCGCAAAACAATGCTGGGTAGATGTTGAAACTCAATGTAAAACCAATAGGACCATGTTAAATGGCACTTAAAACTAAAGTGTATTTAAAATCAAGGTAATATATGTAATTCTTCCCAAAGAAGAAATTCAATTGCCAATTTTTCTTTGGGTTGTAGATAGTTCAATATTATTCAAACGTTTGCGTGCCACTCTCTTGCCTGTTTTATAAAATCAAGTATGTGACATGTAATTAACAAGTCACACAAAGTGCGTAAACATGAGTATAAAAACTTAATGTGAACACCAGAGTTTCAGCTTCTTTAACGAGAAGGGAAAACCATGAATTTGGTATTTGTATGAATTGAGCATACCATTTTAGATTATTTCATTTGGCATGAGAAATAGTTTAACCATGTCATCAGTTACGTACTACAAACAAATTCCAAGCTAGAGAAACAGTCTTGATGTTTATTACATTACAATGAAACTGAGTCAGTCCTAACTGTAACTTTACTGAATGAGTCAGTTCTTAACTCTTGGAAAACACTATGAAGGCATACAATATTTTTATTAAAGGAAATCCATAAAATATAAAATAATCCAAGATTTCATGAAGTTGGATACGCCATACGCTATTCAAACATAGGGAACAAGTTTGACAGTTCATTTTGAATTTCTACTACTACAAGACTTGTCTGCATCTTGTGAAAACACAATTAATGATGAAGCGTCTTTATTATGACTAGAATTTTCTTTATTCTTCTGTTTTTGCCAGCTTCTTACTCTAAAATTCGAATGGAGAGAGCTATTAAAATAATATTGTAGTAGGCAAGCAATTATAGCTGGCTTCTCTCCTTTCTTTCCATGCAAAATCAAATTTGTTTACACATTTTTACAAGCTGGCACTCAAATTATTGTTACTTCATGAACCAAACCACGTCGATTTAACATAGGCGACTTGTCAGTCCTGTTGATGCTGGGCCACTGACTTTATGTTTGCTCGTGAAGCATTCGTCATTTATTCTGGTGTACCAAAGGAAGGAATGTATTACGACTGAGAGCAAGTGTTAGGTTACATGCTACTTTTTACCCTGTTCTTTTCAGAGATTGCATATAACTTAAAAATTAAATGTTGCGGTACGCAATACTAATATTTATGTGCGTATATGGACATACGACTAGGTATCTCTCCGCTTTTGTGGTACTGCAGTTACAACCTCTGCTGTAATAAAACTAATGAAAGGGTGTTGCATCTAAAAAATCTAAGCTCCGTCTAAATTGTGTTGACTTGACCATAAGAATCTTGTGATAAGTTTCTCGCTTCTTCTGTAGCCACTTTTTTACTAAAGCATTTACCAGCTACAATACAGTGAGCCAGTTGGTTTAAAATACCTGTAGGTTCATCATACAATCTCATCATTTTATCTTTCTTGTTTCACTATCTTTCGTGTTCCGTTCCATTCACATAAGCGAAGGCTCAGCAATTCAACATCAGAAAGGAGAATGTCTTCTCGAATTGTGTGATTAGATTCCTCCTCCACCGACCAACCTAAACATTGTATTACATTACTATAGGGCAACATTCCTTTTTCCATCGAGCCAGACTCATTGATGATAACCTAACAAAATAACAATGCAAAGTTATCTCCCTAAATGACTGAAAATGAATCTTTTTGTTGGATGACTGAAGCTGAGGTTGGCTGCATTACAATGATGCCTCTTTCTTGACTCACTGATGGATGGTGTTACGTTATGTGGGTAGGATGTGAGTGTGTGGATACACAAAAATAAATGACAGGTTTACTCCTTTTACGATGCCACTTACTTCTATAGGTTTAACACATACCTAAAATATGTATATACTTTAGTAGCAGTTATCATCATTGCAGACATAAGAAAATGTATGAGAGAACAACACAATAATAACCTTTACCAATAATATGCTTAAGCCACTTGGTTATTATTATAATGTTATTATTGCACTGCAACAATTTCACAGCTCCCTTCGCTTGTCTTCTTGTCAGATATAACAATAAAGAGGTTGGATTTTGGTGCTACGTTTTGTGTTAGCTGGTAGTTTTTTATTATTTTTTAAAAATTTACTGTCGTCCCTTAAGGGTTTAAAGCTGGGCTGGATGTGTAGAAAGATAAATGATGTGATAGTATAAGAACCAAAAGGGTCTTTTTAATATTAAATAAAATCTATAGTATAAGTTCAGTTCTATGTCGTCACTTTATACTCATCGATTATATTACTACTTTCGAGGTTCGAGCAACAAGAATATCTGTGCTTATTCAGTTTTATAGTGGATATTTTTATTTACTGTCTCAAACCATCAAATCAACGAGATCATGGCCATCCCACCTGGTTTTACGGGGTTGCCGAATCAACTCATGAGTGAAGAGGACATTCGACAGTACTTTGTTAGAAACGGGGGAGTTGTCAAGAATAATGATATTGTTAACTACTTTCGAACTTACTTGTCAAATCCCGCAATTAAAGGTAAGCTAATTCAAAACATTCTTATTCACTGTTAAATACAATTTTCACCTTTTCCAATAAATGTCACGGAATTCACTCGGTGTGGTATTATTTATTACTATCCTTTCCCAAGAAGGACACACGAAATGTGCTTATTAAAACATACGAGTCCACATTTTATTCTCCAGAACTCTCATCGTCAGACTGCCTCTAGATCCATTTCATTGCATGTAGATGAAGTTTAGCTCAAGGCAAGTGTTTACAACTTACAACAAGCTAGGCTTAGGCTACGTAAGAGTAACGAGTTGTTGTGCGTCTCTTGTATCCAGAAAAAGTGCTGCAAACTTTTGTACGTTATTCTTCTTGGAGTAACATGGATATTGGATAATATTTGTCTATGCATTGCATTGTTGTATATCTAAAAAACTGAATTGAACTTGCATCGAAACTTTCATGCAGCCTGATTCATGATTGTATTGTATTTTCTGTTATTTGCTATGTTTATTAATATTGCATCGTAAGAATTGCGACGGAAGTTAGCCTTGCTCTGATATAGACAAACGAATTTTAGTGTGAGAGGCGCATTTAACAATGCATCGCACAAACGCAAACAATTAATTGTCAGTGGCTCCCGTGTCAGTGATTTTTAAACATTGATCTTTTAAGGTTTAGGTTTTAGTAGCCCCTCGTTGAAATCGTTTGCTTTTACAAAGAGAGTTTTGATAAGAGGTAAAATAATCCAAAATTTTATGGTCACATAAAAAATTTATGCTTGGTACTTAATTTGCAATATGGGTATGAATATCAAATAGTGTTTTGAACTCAAATCAACTCAACCACTTGTCAACAATTTTATGCAAGACATACATACTATGTATATATTTATATTCTCGGTATTTGTCTTTCACTTTAAAACAGCGTTGAGTAACACGTTACATTAAAACTTTGTATTATACTGTGTTTAAATTTTGACAGTCTTATTAAATTGTTACTCAGGTAGAAATTCTATAGTAGAATCGTAGAATACTTATTGTAGGGTGTATTCAGTGTATCGTACTTGGAAAAAGTCTAATTATGTTCTTTCTTTGTTTCCAGATGAAGCTAGGGTAGTATTCAAGACATATGTCAATAAACTTGCCAGTGTGAAAGTGGAAAATGTAAGTACAATCTTATTTATCTTAACTGTTTTAATTTGTGTAACTGAGTTTGCATGTTTGTCATTAGATATTTTGCAATTACAATGCACTTTTTTGTTGTTGCATGTTTTAAGCTGTCATTTAATTTTTGATTTTTGTTTTGTTTTCATTTGTTTTTCACACCTACTCATTCTGCGGTGTTTTGCTTCATTTTTCACCAAACTTGCAATTGTTGCAACCTATAATTTGTTTGCAATATTCGACTTGCTTTCTTTTTGGCACTTTCCCCCAAAAAGGGAGAAAAATTTCTCGTGTTAAAACGACAGTATTTCCCACCAATTGATGGAAACGGCAATAGTTCAGTTGGTGCGCGAACCTCCGCAAACAATTACTCAACTCCTCAGTATTCTCAACATCATCATCAACAATTAGCATCTTACGGTCAACCTGGTCAGGCCAATTACTCTTCTAATAGTCAATCTGGCTACAATCAGCAATTGGCGCTATCAGCATCACAGCAGCGTCTCAGTGTATCAAGCTCCTCATCACATCATTTTACCCCGCAAATGAATCAGTATCCTGGAGGAAGCGGTGGTGGAGGTGTCCCACCTCCATACGGATATCCTCCACCCGTAAATAATCTTCGGCGACAGAACTCTCAGAGTCAAATTTACGGGTCACATTTTTCCTTAAATTCTAATTACGCTGATCCGTACTCAGAGCAGTTCAATAATAACGGCCTTCCTGTACAACAATCGCAGTATTACCAACAAATGTCAGGATTAGGCCACTCTCATGGCGGCAGTACATTCAGTCTTGCGAGCCAGTATACCACGGCAAGTAGCGCAGGAGTGCCACCCTACAGTCATCATCAACAGCAACAGGTTCGCCTTCCCCTGCAAAACGCTCATATTCACAATCAGCAACCTCATCACAATGTTCAACCTCCTCAACTGCAGCGAAGTCTTAGTCAAAGTCAGCAAATGTACGCCTTGCCTCATCATCAACCAGTGTCACAAACGCAACACTATTCACAACACCAACAACAGTCTTACAATCATCCGCATCCGAAGAACAATTTCAGTGGTTACTCGACATCAACGCCAACGACACCATCGGGCCAGGTAGATTATCCACCTGAGTACGGTCTCCCAGCTTTAAATTCGTCTTCAGTCTCAATTGGCAGTCCACCGAATCAACATCATCACCACCAGCAGTCGTTTCACAGACATTTGAGTCCACAAAATAGCGCTGGAAGTGGCAGCAGCAGTGCTTTGTACAGGGCTCCACCTCCCTACCGACCACCTCCACCTGCAGCTAATAACTCTCCCACCGCGGCTTCTCCACCTTCCGGGCTGCCGCCACCTGTGAGAAGCACAGGTCATTCTCAGCATCAGCAGCATATGAGAAGAAGCTCTCTGAGTTCATCCAGTATGAGTGGTGCTGTTTCCGGTGTGCGTTTTGACAGAAACTCAACTTCCGTTCCACCCGGCCCCATGATGGCCATGGGGAATTTTACAGGAGGGTCCACGCAAAATATTAACAGTGCTTACACGGAAGCTTATAATGTGCATCAAGTGCCATTCCAGTATCAAAGGAGCGTTTCAGGTTGTGTTTCGTTTTGTTTTTCTTTATTTTTACTTTCTAGATTATGTTTCATTGCTTCATTTTTCGTTATGTATTTGCATTATAATCTCTGAGTGTGCTTTTGAGTTTCGACTCATACTTTTTCACCCACAACAAAATGTTACTGCACACTGCACTGTCGTTACTTTCTCTCTTGTTTGTCACAGTAAAACTAGAAAGAGTTTAAGCATTCAAACAATTTATTGAAGGGATAAAGTAGAATTAGTAGCAATTAGTTTTTAATATCTTATCAATTTTTTCGAAAATATTTTAATGGTTTTAATTGGCACGTAGAGCACTGTCCTCAATCGTTCAAGATGAGGACATGTGCCCAATAATACCGTACCGTAATATATTATCGTCGAGGCTTAATTCCGATTTGACTTACTTGCTGAACAAGAATGGATAGAATATAATTGATTGTAAGAATCGTGTGCTCGCTCATGAATATTCCGTCATCATCAAAATCACCGTTCATCTCCAACTCAACTATTTAAGACCTTTCAACTTTTACAGCCGTTTTGTACCGCACGAGTGAAGCTACAAATTAGGATGGTTGACGATGATGTCGAGATTAAGGCTAGTCACCATCTCAGTCTCGGTCTCAATCACCATCCATAACCAGTATCGCACCCCGTCATAAACACACCAGCGAAGTGGCTCGTCTCTGTAGCGCTTTTCTACACTGCTACGGTTCTTGATTTATTTGCAAGTTATTTATGCTATGCTTGTTATGTTGTTCATTACATGCAAATCTCTGAGATTTAATGCAAATTTCAAGAAGGTAGACTAAAGCGTACAACAAGGCAAAAACTATTTGAATTGATTATCAATGCAAACTTAATGCATAAAGGACAAGAGGGCATGTCACCTCTCTTCTCTAAAAAAAAAAGTGTTCCGGGCTTGAAAATTTTGGTCATGTAATAAATCATGAGAAATACTTAGTCTCACGCACGAAATTTCAGTATTAGTGAAAGCACTTACAAATCATTATACAGCGACGGCAAGTGTAACTTGAGCATCTTTTTTTAAATCGTGCAAATATTGGTATTTACCAATCCTCTTTGATACCTATAGCTCATAAAGTGTGAAGAATAATAAAACAAAAGCCTCTGCCCCAAACGACCAAATAATAAAATTTGAAAATTTTTGTACCTAGTCGCCCACACGTCAAGTTAGTGAAGTAACACCCATATCCTTGCAGCAATCTTTTTTAACGTTCTAATTATAATAAAACAATATTTGCATTCTTTATATAGGAAATCGTAGTAGAGAAGGGAATTGAATTAGTAAAGTAAATAGTATTTATTGTTGTCAATAATCAAATTGAAGTGAGGCTTATAGAAAATCGAATGAATTTAGCTTAGTTGAATTTTGGTTTGGTCACGTCCCATCTTAATTTTTGGATGTAGTAAAAATGAATTAGTAGACCGAATACTGAAAGCTTTGTTTCTCTTTAAATCAGACAACGTTATTAAAAGTATGCTGACAGGCAGGATTTAGTAAAAGAGAGGTGTGCTATGTTGGTTATGTTGATGTCATTCACATGACACAAAACAAAGAGGACCATGGTCTCACCTCTGAGCAGTTAAATAACCGGTTCCATTTGTGTGCACGACAGGTGTATAATTTTTCTCATCGTTTGCCTGATTGCTTTCGCCTTTGACTGTAAATTTCAAAAAGGTTGACATTGTCTGTGAGCATTTTGAAACCTATCCTGAACAATATAGTTCAATACATATTAAAAATGCGATAAATATAGTGTTAAAAAGTTAATTACCAGACAATACAACTGTGCAATATAAAACGGTTGTTCTGGTTTTGGTTCCGATTCTGATGAGCATGTAAAAAGTATTTTGGATGAACATAACCATTCCACACAGACATTCAAATGCATTACTTTTTTAACAGGACAAAGCTCAAAGTTTGCATTCCATCACTTCCGTAGATTTATCTATTTATCAGAAAACCATAACATAACCCTAAAAATGTAACCTCAATAATATTTTAGTGTTATGTGATCATTTTTCATTTACTTTTGTTTGTATGAATTTAATATTTACTGTCATTCACTTGTCAGATAGAAAGCAGCAGCAAAACAATTTTTAAATGGCCGATCCGTATCATTTAATTCATTGAAATTGTAAATAAATCAATCATAAATTCAAATGTCTCTGATTTGGGTACAAGAGAATGCGTAACTACATTCAAGTGAAATGTAGGGACTGTGGAAGCTGAATAAAATGATAAAGTCGAGGATAGCGTTAAGAAGGGTAAAAATGGTAATGACAAATCGTTCGAAAAAAAAATAAATGGTCTTCGTCACTGGATTGGAACGGGCTTGGAATTACGTGATTGCTAATAATATCGACAAAGGAAAAAGTCGCTCCACAGAGTAGCAGTAGCTCAGAGTCTCTGGTGCGTTTTTTTTTCATTGAAAAGAACAGGACAAAAGAATGCATCAGGCTACACTACAACAAAGAATTTTTTATCATAATCATAGCTGTGGCAATGTGGTGTCCATGATTAGGGTGACGGGGAAGTTGACGTCGCAAATGCGTACGATTTAGCGATTTTGCCAACAATTCTTTCACAAAATGGTACAGCAAAAAGACTCATTTGATGACATGAGGATGAATACGCAGACATCAGAACAGAACAGAAATCGTGCTTTTTCATACATCCATGAATAAACAGCTTCACATTTCACAGCTGAAGAAGAACATGGGAAGAAATGTGCGAATAACAGTGATGCACCACACCACACACTCGTGTGCACACGTGTGGGTCGAGTGGTGTGGATTGGCCCCAAAAATTGGTAAACAGAGGGGTGTGGTGTGTGTGTG
>VYYJ01005310.1:0-11385 GCA_021029165.1 Cyphoderus albinus
TAATCAAAGTATTTTGTACCATTACATTCTAATCAATTTTCTTTTTCTTTGTAAAATGAATCAAATAGCACTTTTTCTATTATATGAAATCTCTGCAGATTTTTCATGAATAAATAAGCAATTAAGAATAATTTATGAGACAAGTTGTATTCTATCATATTTTTATAAGTGCAGAAGGGTAAGAATAATTTTATCTTTGCTTTCTTCTCATTTATTTTTCCAAGATAGAAAAATGTCATTTCAGTGGAAGATCTCCTATCAGAAGAAGGAGTGAATGAACTGAATTTAAAACACTTGAAATAATGGATTTTCAGTTAATATAGAACCGTGTGATAAAGCCAGCGCGGTTCAGCTGGTTCGTCTCTGATTTTTGCCGATAAAACAATCCATTTGCGCGTGGATTTACTTGTTAAAGACAGTAGAACATTTCCAAGCTACAAAGCTAAAACAGTCCCTACCATTCTGACCAAACTCTTAAACTTGCTGAAACGAGACAATAGAGTTATTAAAAGACTTTTAACGTGATCAACCCAGTGACACACAGAAAATTGAAATTCTGATCATCAAAATTCTAAAACTATCGGTAATTGACATCCAGCTCTAAGCAGCAATCCCGGACGGAATACATAAGTAAGAAATAAGTAAGAAGACAAAAATTTAATGCTGGACGGACACGACGAAAAGTTTCCCTGTTGTAAAATATAAAAAACAAAGGCGCAGAGTATTTACGGAAAATATATATGAAGACAAAATCCATTTCCTTATCTCATAACTATTCACTTTTCTTCCTCTTGTTTGTCTAAACGCCAGACTTAAAGAAAGCAGAAGCAGAGAAAACCAGGATCATCCGGCATTTGCATGCATTTCATTGGTGCCGAAATTTTAATTAAAATTTCTCTTAGCTTCACGGGCTTTACATTTCTACTCCGTGAGTGTACTGTTCAGTAATAGAGCAGAAATTCAGTTCGTCCATTTTCAAGACTTTTCTATTACAGGACCAAGAGTTTTTCTTCCATTACCTCATCAAATACATCATGATCACGATCCATTATATAAAACTACCTAAGGAACAACTCAAGCGGCAAGAAGGCATTTCAATGCTTTTCAACCATAATAATATTCCTATTACACTTAAAAATACAAAATCTCATCTGGAAAGACAAGAAGAGCAGGATATCTATTTAGTTGTCTTATCCCTTTCTCCAAGTGTTCGTGCATTGAACTCGACGCTCATACTTTTCCTTTTGCTTTGAGTTCCAACTTAGCAGAAAAACTGCATCAATTCTACAAGACATTTAGTTAAAAGTCGCTGAGAAAATCCAATACATTAACCCTTCAGCTTATTTACGGACTACAGACAGGATCATAGCGGGAAAAGAAGCGCAGAGAATCGCCTGACAGAGACATATTGACGAATTTATAATGGTATTTGATGTCCCCGTTTTCTTACTTCTTCAATATTTGAAAGCGTTAATGCGTTCAATAAATACACGCCTCGTGGAAATCTAGACGCGGGCTTAACAATGCAAATCGTGGTTATCACATCGGAGTTGCAGAAGCCAATCAAACACACTACTTACGTAGAAAATAGTATTAGAGCAGAAATAAAAAACTAAGTGGACTAACTAACCAAAGCGCTGGCTTTATTTGAAAAGTCTCAAGGAGCTGGGCTCAACTACTACAAACGTTGGTATAAGAAACGACTATCACTCTTGACACGAAACAGGAAAGTGCTTTACGGTGTCAATAAAGTGAATTACACAGCGATCATCATCACGTCGCATTCCCATTATTTAGCCTAATGCCTAATATTTTAAATTTTAAGATATTTGAGAAGACACAGACGCTCGTAAATGACTGTGAGAAAGTGGACA
This sequence comes from Cyphoderus albinus, assembly GCA_021029165.1. Lineage (NCBI taxonomy): Eukaryota > Metazoa > Arthropoda > Collembola > Entomobryomorpha > Paronellidae > Cyphoderus > Cyphoderus albinus. Next base: position 1,875 of record VYYJ01005310.1, read on the forward strand.
TTATGAAATTATAATGTCGCTCATTTTTGTACACATTTCATAACACGGTTCATGCAACATCACTACCACCGTAATGAATTTCTTATGCCTCATTGTAGAATATATTTCTTGTTTACATGTTAATTCCATTTACTTTGTGCAATATTTTAGCATTTAATGAAATCAGTTTGTACTTTGTTCGTTTATCCTACTTATTTTTGAGCAGATTAAATTTTATAGGCTATAGTTTTTGAAATCAGGGAAAATGAATAATGCATGACTGAAGTCGATAAAGGATTTCCATATGGAAAAGAATGATGCTATCAGCTCCAGCTTGCGATAATACAATCACTACCACTTTCGCTTTCTCCAGTTGGGTAACGCCATCTACAAAGTTGAAACCGGCTACATTGATTTCAACTTTCCTCAAGCTTTCTCCACCTACCGCCGTTTCAGTGAATGTACAAAGCTGTACTTTACACTTTCCCTCTAGTGAACGCAATTTCACCGAGAGAGCGCTTTCACTCCCTTTTCTGTTTCCTCTCCCGTTCGCAAGCCGGCTACCTCCTTTCCTTATAAAATACTTGTAATACATCTGATTATGTAACATCCTACAAATGCTTGGTACATATAGTATAGTTTTCCTATTACTTCATCAGCCTACTACTAAAAGTGGTATTACTCTGAGTCGAATGTCAATCTTTCAATTGCAAGCCAATTCCAGTCTCGATCAACCCGGTTACATCGCATATAATACTTTCTTTTCTGCTTGTGCCGAAGTCGGTCGTTGTACTTCTGCCTCCACCCGCTAAATCCAATACCTACCTATTTCACGGCCATGTGAGCAGAAACAAGTACGGATATGCTGAGAGTAGTGTAGTAAGTTTCTGGGTATATATGCATTTTTGTTCCACCCGAGCTCTCCTATCTCTTCCTATTAGTATCTTTATTTATCCCTCCAAAAACTCTACCTTGTTTTTCTTTTTCAAATGCTACTTGAACAGTTTTTCTTCGCAAAATCGCAAAGCTGCTTTTTCCTTACGTTAAGTTAATGTTGATTTCGTTCGAGAAATGGGGAAAAGTAATCCAGTTTAGCAAAGCAATATGCAATGTTTGAAAGGAAATGTATTAGTCTATCGAGAAGCCAGCATTGTAGCAGAACATCTAAATTCTCCTTTTTTGTATCAATTTGGCATACATTTCTCGTGGAGCAGGAAAGGAACGCAGTAGTATAAATATAAGATAACATTGGTCATTGACTTCTCCTCCCTCCTTTAATATTGCAGCACCGAGAAAGAGCTGTAAAGGAATAATTTGTTAATCCCCTCCACATGTTTCTAGCCGTAAATTGTATACCTTAGACAGCTGGAGTATGTCAATGTGATCATAGATTACCTTGGGGTATGTAAGGTTTATTTTTACAAAGACTCAAGGAATGTTTTTTAAAGTGTCTAGGCACGTTCTTTCACCTGACTCCCTCATATACATTTACAGCATAAAGATATTCTGAACAGTAACTATAAAGAAAGTACGTAAACTTTTCTTGGCTTTTTTGGTCCCAAATTATAGACAGGTACGTGCTTGAAGCGAAAATGTAATAACACTAACTTATGACTATCGGCAAGATTCATATTCCTCATTCAATAACTTTACGAACACGCACTTTGGACACGCAGTAGATGACACTACGTTAGAGCAAAACATAAACATAAGCATTGGAAGTACCTCTTTGACTCTAGTTTCTCTGCATAATGCCCCCTTTGCTCCACTGAGATAAACCAGTCACTGGGTACGTTTTATCCTCACTTTTTATTTTCTTTAGTCACCAAGTGGTCTCTATTGCGAAATGTCTTATTACGCTAGCGATAGCCAAATATTGCTTTCTCTGATATCACCCGGAGGTTTACCGATTCAGTCAGAGAAAACTCCATGTAATTTATGGCACGTTGAAAATGAAACATGACATATCATCAATTCACAGGAGACCGACAATCTAGGCGTGTAAGTGATGTATGAATTTACAAAGTGGATCATAGGTAAAAGTTTATCACAACGACATATAATAAGTACCAGGTGGATTATTCATGTACACCCAAGTATTTATTACATAATATAGCGAAGTAAACATTATGTCCTTTTAACTGGGAAAAATAAATGTAGCCGAAGTACATTTGTATTCACAGGGAAAAACACTTTAATGGAATGCTATGTGTGTAGAATGACTCTGCTCACTACTCCACACACGCTCGCCGTTATGTATAATTTATAATGCATATGGGAAATGTCTGTCATAGTCATACCTGTGCTCATAACTAGAGTTTGCTTAGCGTCACTGGTAACAATAACCTTAACGTGAACCGCGATAAGATGTACTTATCGTTTTGTTACCTTATCGTTACACAAATGGACTTTTACTCAACTTATCACAAACAGACATTCAGAAATCATAACCAATTCAAATGAGAGAATTTGGTTTTTGTGGCCAAGAATTGGTAACGATTAGGTATTGCTTTGTAAACTCTACTCATGACACGTGTGTGAGGTGCAGAATTTACACGAAAAAAAAGTTACCAAATGGACTTTTACTGAACTTATTACAAACAGACATTCAAAAATTATGACAAATTCAAATGAGAGAATTTGGTTTTTGTGGCCAAGAATTGGTAACGATTAGGTATTGCTTTGTAAACTCTACTCATGACACGTGTGTGAGGTGCAGAATTTACACGAAAAAAATTTACTTGGCAGGTTTCATTTCTCTTTGTTTTTCGTTTTTATTTAAATGAATCCGAAGGGGAAAATGCTGCCACTCTTTCTAATACTGTAGCACCAAAATCTATCAGCCCAACCATATAATTTTTGAATTGCATGCAAGCTTTCACTTGTAACGTATACTTATTATTACGCAGCTAATAATGGAAGAAGAAAGCACAACCCAAAAATATTTTGGTAGATCTGTCGCGATTTTCGGTTTTCATTTCCGTTTGATATTTCACAGAACTTGCGCAAAGTTAAAAGAATGCCGATTTTATAATAAATGTTAGGTATGAAAATGGAATCTAAAACAGTTCTGTTGTCGTATCTTTAAAGCAAAAGGGATGAAAATAAATCCATGCGATGGTATATCTCCAGTAAAATATTATTTGTACATGCAATATAAAATTTGAGCGGACACGTTATGCACACATTTTTATCTTTTTTCTATGCTGAAACGAACCGTGTAATAATGGCTTGTTGTACGGCGTGTACGCTGTTCTGCACACAGTACGAAGTGAAATTTGGGAAATATGATTTGCCTTTCAAAAGCGTCTGACTTGTAGCAGAACTTTTCATTGGCAGTGGTATAGGAAAGTCACTCTGTGAGAACCTTCAGTACTGCAACGACATTTTGAAAAAGTGAGGGCGATTTTCCTTCAATACATAAATGTACATGAACACAACATGCAAAAGGAACGTATCTTTACAAATGAATGGCAAAGTATGAAAAAACTGGTGCATATTTGGAAAGCACATGTCGAAAGTATGCAGACTTTCTAGTTTTAGTACGATGGGTCTTCACTTTAGCAAACATTACGTTTTTCCTTCCGCAACCTTATCATCATGATATTATTGTGACGGCACATATTTTTATAGATCTCTTTCGTTAAAATAGTGTATCGCTACCTACGTGAAGACCTGACTTGAGTGGCAAATGATATTCTCTCTGTTTTGCTTCGCTTTTTACCTAGTTTACTTTCTCTTTGTGTGTATGCAGCATTTTTGCTTCTTTTTGATAGTCTCGTCGTAACATTACAAACACATCACATCGCAACAACCATACCGCACACATGCCATTTTATTTTGATGCTTCAGAGCTGAGCTGCTAAGCAGCTTTTCAGTGATGCTGAGTATACGGATTTGCAAAGAAAAAAGAAATGTCATTCTTAAGAATAATGCTTTGGGTGTATCAGCGACACGTAGAATTGTAAACCGGTGTAGCTGCCTACGTACACTTATTTTATGCCAGACTTCAACTTGACACATTCAGAGCATTGAGAATAACAGCCGCGTAATAAATATAAGTTGTGTTTTAGAGCATTGAAAAATATTTTGTATTCAAGAAGTGGAACGTTTAGATAACAATGTAAACTTTATGGTAGTTGAGTTAACAAAAACAGATGCTTTTCAGCAATATTTCCCTTGCTTTCTTTCATTCTCCTCCACTCTACAAAAGCATGGAAATGTTTTATCACTTCTGTCGGTTGCTTCTACCTAAGCAGGTGGTGAAGTTATGTGACGCGTATATAATGTAATGTAGTCAGTATGCCCAAAGTACTTTGCATTCAATTCAACATGTTGGCAGCCTGAATGCACGACCTGCTTTCGTAACTTGCTACACTACGGTCAGCTTTCACTTTTTGCTATCAGACGGAAAAGTGGAATAAATCCACTTTCCATAACGTTCTCCATGCTGTCAGTGAGCAAGCTTAAAGGCAGAGAAAGTTTCCGCTGCAATTTTACTGGCCTGGCAGCCAAAAATAGTAGAAGAATGAAACCTTAAGAAATATTTTTAACTTACATGAAACATCCATTCAAGCCCAAAGCAAAAACAGTTACAGAATTTTAAATGAGAATAGAGTGACTGAAGCATGCCACTTTAAAGAATTTTAAATAAGAATAGAGTGACTGAAGCATGCCACTTTATTGTTAATGAAGAAGAAACACTTTCTCTATTGATTCTTCTTCTCATCAACTTTTGATTCTAAAAATACTCCTACAATTGTGGCTGTGACGTCAATTGACAATTGTTGAAAAGTGTTAAAGAGGTTATTTTTATTGGTAGTATTAAAAGAAAGCAAATAATTTTAAATGAATACAGTCAAGTAGTAACTTTTCTTTCAATCAAAGTGAGTCGACTTGTAAAATCACTTCAACTGTAATGTGCATCAAGAGCAAGAGTTTTCCAAATATTTTTATTGACACCACGAGAATGATGCAGCTGTCATTGTGAAATCAACTTTGAAAGAAATTTGAAGTGCTTTAATCTAAATATTTCATCTAGTCCTTTGTGCAGTAAATTGGATATTTTTATCATTGTAAACAAAATTCTGTTAGGCTTCAAAGAAAACTATTTACAACGAAAGCTGTGAACGGTGCGCCTACTGTGTCAGTATGGTCACTGCTGCACCCTACCATAGACTTTGATCGCCAGCTATTTTGCAGTTGCAGCTACTCCAGAATCGTTTGTGACATTTGTGACATTTTGTATTAAGAAGACTCAAAAATCGCAGTCGATAATTTTTCTGGCACAGAACTTGTATATTCATCACGAGTACAAATGTGTATTAGAAAAGTAAATGCATACCGACCAACCAATCCAATCCAATCTTTATCTGAAAATTCAAGCTCAACACCAACCAAACACAACCGAACGCAGCAGCACTTTCTTCGAAAGAAAAAAGTCTCAATCATCTGAAAATCGATCGTGTCGTTTCTAACCAAACTTTTTTCTATACAACGTTTATAAACAACGAGGCACAGTGTGTCATTTTATATACATCTACAGACAAATGCACAATAGTATATAAGGCGTATTAGGAATGAATCTAAATATCCGAGTTCTCTAATGCTAATAGTGTACATTAGTGTGGAAGGCAGTGATGTGTTGGTGTCTGCCTTCGACAAACTAACAAACCGAACTCCGCTGTAGTACGGTTGGAAGGTTGTGGAAAAATGGAAGAGAAAAGAGAAAAATCCACACTCAAGTCATTAGCCTGCTTTAGACAGAATTCGGTTGGTTTTTGTTTGAGGTTATGGGTACCCCCTTCGTTTTCCATCGTCACCGTGTTGTAGTCCTTTGGTCTCCTAATTTACCAAAAGTAGGAATAAGCTGCTTCTGTTGATGATGCTGCTACTAAAAGAAAGATAATCAGAAGAAAAAGCCAGACGCAGTTTAAAATCATTCCGTTAAATGGAATGAAGGGGAAAAAACTTCAGTAGTAATATGCAAGAAACGGCAAAGGGTAATATGGAGCGAAGAGAATTTTATATGAAGTTGAAGCACTCAATCATCACATGATTACTAGAGTTTAAGTTTATATTATTTTCTTTAACTCCTACTCCCACAGTCTCTTATATCATTAAGGGATTGGGATGAAAATGTCGAGAATTTAAGAGTAAATGAACACTTTTAATCGATCTGTATATACTTTCATCAAGTTATTTGCACCATCAGTCATGAGTCAAAAAAATGTGTACTTGTTTTCCACTTTCAAATTTTAAGCGGTTGTGCTTCCCCAGTGTTCCGTCTTTGTCGTACTTTTTAATGAAATTGATGTCAGACAAAAAAAAATCGTCATAATATTGTGAAGAAAATGTTGAACGAAGCCATCATAACCATTTATTATGGTGTTTTATTCTAAATTTTCTTTATTTTAAGTGAGAGTGAAAGTCAGCAAGTAAAAGTAAACTGAAATTCACGGCGTGGCCAGAAAGTGTAGTTTAGATAGAGCTCGTAAAGTAGAACACGGGTAATCCGTATAGTAAAGAAATGTTTGATGAATAATAATATTATGTACAAGAGAAGAAAAAAGTTGACTAATTTTCTATACTTCCCGACAAGTAAACTGAAGGGAAAAGTTTTGTTAGTTTTTTTGGCATGAGAATTAGTCATGGAAGAAGAGCTCTTTTACACGCAAAGCAGGTTCATTGTATCGAAGTAAATTTGAAGTGCTTCTAACTTCCTTTTCATATATTACAAACAAGTGATACGCGGAAAACCACTTCGAGTACGGAGGCAGATATCGGCTACCATGCTATAAGAACAAAAAACGCCATCAGACTTCCGGAGAATCATTCTTTAAGGATAGCATAACAAAAAGTGCTAGGAGTTTTGCTTTTGGAGGTGGTACGTCTTAATTACTTTCCTTCCAAACCAGAACAAAAGCAGAACAACTATTTTTGAAAGCTGGCATACTTCGAAGATAAAGTACTACTAGTGGCATGCAGGAATTAGTTTTCCTGGCGAGGAAAGAAATTTTACTTTTGTACTTTTCACCAGCAGTAGACAAAACAACACATTTATTTAAATTTTCAACTGCACTGCTCTTCTCTTTGAATTGATTGGTATTTTATTTTTATCAAGTTGGAGTTTGAAATCCAATTTGGAATATCAAAGTTTCAACATGCGTGATTTACGGTTTATTGATGGCAGTTACTAACGCTTTACATAGTTGTAATAATCTGTAGGCTCCAAATCATTTTGTTGTACGGTGTCAGTTTTTATTTGCGAAACAAAACTTTTCCTTGCTTGTTTAAAATATGGAGAAACTTAAGTTACAGACACCGTTATGGTTTAAAAATATTATGCAAATGCCAAGTCTGCTAGTTAGCGGTAATTCATGTATTTTGAAATCAAAGACCATGAAAACTTCTGCCGTTGCTTCCCTTATTGCTTTTTAAGTAGGTAATAGCATATCGCATCACATCAAATTCATTTAAATCAATTCACAATCTTTTGCTGGAGTAGAAGTTTTTAACATCTTCTTTTGTACTCCTTGTCGGATTTTTTCCTTCACGGAAGAGTTGAGTATTCCTAGGAAAATGGAAGATCCAGAAAAAAATCTAATAACAGGTTGAGCTTTCAGCTTAAAACTTCTTTTCTGACAAGTTAGATTGCAGCCACGTATTATGTATACCTTTTTGAATTTGATTACGTAGAGAAGACAACAGTGTACACACCCGACTGACTAAGTTACTTTGTGCAGGACTAGACAGATGGAAGCTTTGAAAGTACATTGCTATCATTTCAGGTTAGCTTTTTATGAGCACACTTACGTTTATTATATAAGTTCTATCAACGTTTGCTCCCTTTCATCTTACCTGAACTTGAAACTTCTCTCTGACTGTGTGCTAGCTGACGGAAGAAACTAATACAAGGCATGTGCACAAGTTACACAAAACTTGGCTCATAAATTCGATAAGGCTGTCTCATCCTCCTTTCCAACGAAGTTTTCCACGTGCAATATTGAGACTTTCCACTAGTCGACATAATTATATTATATTCCATTCAACTCTAACTATATATAAAATGCTTAAGTAAAGCACTTCCTTTCCTACTTGACTAGACGCTACTAAAACCGCTGACAGTTGATTTAAGTTACAATTTTCTGTTGTGTTTTGTGGTAGACGACAGACTCTAGTGGAGGAGTGGAGCACAAGGGTTTTCCTTACCAATTTTCTTTAGCAATAATTCTGTGCCATGTTTAAACTGTAACTTTTTTGGTAGAAAGTATTTTTCTGTGTAATGTAACAACTGGCGAGTTAGGAGAAAAATTCAACAACTATTGACTTTTGATTTATAGGCAGTATTCTGTTTACAACCTTTTGAATAAAAGATATTGATTATTGATTCCCATCTAAAACAATCTTCATAGCAAACTAATAATGATTCTCAATGATAGACTTGTAATGTAAAAGTGGAATTGATAAAAGCAAAAAGGAAAATTCGACGTGATCTGTCTTCACGTCCTTTTTACTTTATTGTGCTCAATAATAACAAGGGATTTTCAGCTCTTCCAAAGCCATCATCAAAATCAAAGGTGCTTAAGTGGGATGTAATGTCGTATTGGTCAAAAATCACTCTGTCCAGAAGAAGCAAAGGAACAAGCGAGATGGTTATGGTGCTACGATCCAATACTGCTGCTGTCTAGACTTAATCCCCAGTTACATGAAAATCCTCAAATACGAGTGAGAGAAATGACTTGTCGGCAGATGAGTTCTCTTCAGTTTAACTACTGTCATTTGTCATCGTCTCTCAAACTATGGGGATGTACAAGGTTAACAGGCAAAATCTAAGAGGAGAAACTGCCAGTTCTAACAACATTATTTATTATATTACACTGTTGTTGTCAGCACCAAAGACGAACCTCTGACAAGAAGAATTATGGAAATACTAATTCATTGTTACAGTTGCTCTGTGTTTAGAAAAAAGCCTTCAACAAAACAGTGAGGACTTTTTTATAATTTGCAAATGGGAACTAAATACCAAAAGTTTGGCCTTGACCGACATGTGGCATTTATAGGTAAAACGAGTAGATATGCAAAAGTAAAATACAAATTGAAACTACGTACTAGAAGTAACATTGACCTAACTATGCTATAAAATTAATGAGATTACGGTAGTTGAATTACGAAAGTACGTTTATCTGGGGTCACGCTAGTAAAACTAAATTAAACATTACTCACGAAAGTATTTTGGTAGGTTCACTTTTACTGGGTAGCAGCGGAAGTCGAAGTTTTTTGGTCGACGATACGTATAATTTATTAGTACAACTCCCTTTGCCCCCTAAAGGCATCCAAAAAATTCTCAGAAATAAGCTTTGCATCAGTTTCAGAAAATGATGGATTGTTTGCTGAACATGGTACAGCGGCCACATTGGTCAAATCATGCATTTCTCTATAGGACTTGAGAGAATTAATAATACGAAAGTTTATGAATAGAGTGTATAAAATGACTGGTTTAGGATTTCCAAGCATTGCATAAAGGTACAAT